>MUZK01004434.1:0-43459 GCA_003013055.1 Juglanconis sp. DMW523 | reverse complement strand
AGAGAAGGGGACTTTCATAGGGGATTTTCTTCCGCCTGGCACTGCGGCGGCCTGATTATCACCGACCGGGCTTGTTGGGCGGGGAGAGAAGAAGGGGAGAAGAATGCTGTGATGATCCTCCAGTCTTGTCTTGGCTTGTGTGTGATGAAATGGGAGGCCGGCGTTGAGTGCTGCTGCGTGAAGAGTCTAGGGGGAAAGAATGAGTTAGCCCTCGTACGGGACGATGAAAACAGACGGTTGCTTTTTTGGGGGGGGGGGGGGATTCCCCTGGCTGGATGAATCGTCGTAGGGATGGATGGATGGTCAGTAGGGGTTCCGCTATCCTGTGTAGGCAGAGGCAGCCATTGAGGATGTCGGGCCTGGTGGGATCATCGATGTTTTCCTCCCTTTGGGATGGTCGATATTCGATGTTGCCATCCCGTGAGATCATGGGCATGATCCAGTGAGTCTCTTCCTCCCATGGAGTGGTCGATGTTCTTCCGCGAGATCAATCGTTGTCCTCGTCCCTCTTCTGGGTTCCGATCCTCTGTAATCTTCGAAATTGCTCCTGTCCGTTGACGATTCTCGAGGCCTCCCTGTCACTATCATCCAACATGCACGCGGCGGACGGATAGCAGTAGTATGATGTATGGTACAAGCGGTCTATTTGCTTCTCAGAGTAGACTACGCAGCAAACGGCAACTCCTTGATTTATCTGTCCTCTGGGTTCCGAAAACGATCCGATCCTGAACGTGACCCGAAAAATCTAGCTAGCCAACCCTACCCCTGTCGTCCCCTTTTTGTTTCTTTACGCACCAGGGTTGTTGGCAACAAAGGCAACGCCCTTCTCGATGTTCTTCTTGAGGTCCGCCAGGCAGGCCTCGATCAACTCCTCCTCGTTGGCGTCAATCTTCCCGAGGGGCAGGATCTTCTCCACGCCGTTGGGGCCGAGCTCGACCTTGGAGGAGAAGAACTCGATACCCTGGTCCTTGTACAGGGGGGAGTCGACAAAGGTGGGCTCGACGACGCCCTTCTCGCCCTGGGCGGCGCGCAGCAGGGACTCGGCCATGCGGGCACCGGCCATGGCCATGGACAGGGTGGCAGAGCCGGCGCCGTCCTTGGCCTTGACGACCTCGTCGCCGCCGAACTGCACGCGGTGGATGAGCTCGGCGTTGCCGGACAGGTCGGGGTGGTTGGACTGGCTGAAGAGCGGGACGATGGTGACGCCCGAGTGGCCGCCGACGACGGTGATGTTCTCGTCGGCGGGGTCGGTGCCCTTGAGCTCGGAAACGAAGCGCGAGGCGCGGACGACATCGAGGGTGGTGACGCCGAAGAGGCGTTTGGGGTTGTAGACGCCGCGAGCCTTGAAGACCTCGGCGACGATGGGGACGGTGGAGTTGACGGGGTTGGAGATGACGAGGACGTTAGCCTCGGGAGCGGACTCGGCGGCGGCCTTGGCCAGGTCGCGGACGATGGAGGCGTTGGTGTTGAACAGGTCGTCACGGGTCATGCCGGGCTTGCGGGGGACGCCGGCGGGGATGAGGACGACCTCGGCGCCCTTGAGGGCGGAGGCCAGGCCGGAGGAGGTGGGCTCGAAGCCCGTGACCTTGGACTTGGTGTTGATGTGGGCGATATCGGCAGCGACACCTGGGAGATGGCTTGTCAGCTTCGAATGGCCCAATACAAGAAAGAGTCATGCTTGTTGTGTTTGTGCTTACCGGGCGCCATGCGGATATCGTAGAGGGCAAGGTCCGTCACACGAGGGTTGAGCTTCAGCAGGAGGGAGAGAGGCTGGCCAATGCCACCGGCAGCACCCAGAACGGTCACCTTGGACAGCTAGAAGCACGGCATGTTAGCATTGGATTGGCGACAGCAGTGGGAATGGCCTCTGGGCTGCCTCGGGGCTGCCTCGGGACTGCCTCGGGACTGCTTCTTCGCCATGCGATGGCGCGACTGCGCGACGGCGCGACGACCACCATATGCCGACGACATCAGCTGGACAGGACAGGACAGGACAGGGAAGCTCATACCTGGCGGGCCGAGGCCGAAAAGGCACGGCGCTGGATGCGAGCGGCAGAGAACATTTTGGCTGTGAAGAAGGAACCGAGAGGACTGTGTGGATAGCTGCGCAACGGGACAGGCGAGGGCTAACAACAATGAGGGTTGACGATGTGTGAAAAAGTTTCGAGAGGATCCGAGTTGTCCAGTGGTGGCTTTTCGTCGAGAAGTTGCGATTGCTACTGTGGGTCCCCGTCTGGGGTAGCCGGCGCGCTAACGAGCCTAAAGAGCTTAGCGTGACAAGGGGGTGCGGCACTATGTGCTTCCTATGTGCTTCCCCATCGGAGCTCTTCGGGAACATGGCCAAGACCCCAACGTCATGCTGTGCTTCACACAAGGACAGAAGGAGGAGGAACGACAGCCATAAGAAGAAGTCAGCCCATTTCCCCTGGGGGTACAGTGCCAAACCAATAAGACAATGGATGATCCTACAGGCATTACAAAGGATCCCACAGGGAGATCACCGATTGTCCCATACGGCATAGGGAGGATACTTACAAGACCTCGGGAATAGGGTCGGCTATCCCGCATGAGGATGCCTAATGTACCCAGACGCAAACCGGACCAAGGGGAATCATGTTATCATTTTCTCGTTTTCTAGAGGGGGGTTCATATTTCTTACTTGTAGACCCCTTAGTAAGCATTCATGAATATCCATCTTCTTCACCCCCTACCCCCTACCCCCCATCACGATATGCGAATGCCGGCTTGCAGATGGCGCATTTATGCCAGTGTATACCAAGGTGATGACAGCAGCTACCAACCCACAACAACCCCATTCTGCGTCATGAACGTGCCCGAAACTCCCTTGGTAGAAACACCCTTGGTAGCTGTATCAATGCCATTTCAGATACCTGATACCTGCCACACTCGACTCGATCGTGTCAGGCGGGCCCTTGGCAAAACCCCATTCATCGGCAGCAAATTGACCTGCCTGTGTTTGAACCCAGCCCGGATGCAGAGCAACGGCAATGAGGCCATTCTTACTGTTTTCCTGACGGATCGCTTTTGTGAGCCAATTCTGGGCTGCCTTGCTGACCAGCATGTCGATGTGGTCCACCCCAAGGTCGCGAATGGCCTCGCATGTCTCCTCCGGGGCAATATATAATCACTTGCTAATAATAGCAGATAACCTAACATGCTTAACTTCTTCCCTCTTAAGTATAAGGAAGACTTGTATAAAGCAATTGCAAAGCTTCTAGAAACTGAATACAAAGAAATTCTGTAAGAATTGCAGAACTTATTTACTCCTTAGCAACGAATGATCTCGGAGACTGGCCCTATGTTAATAGCCCGCCTCGCCTATACGGGCATCGTTCCTAGACAATGCCAATGCAACAATGTTAGGAGACACAGCAAGCCAAACAAGGTGAAGTTGAGCTTGGCTTGTAATGAGTAATGAGAGGCAGGATTGGCTTGCTTGAAAGGGGCTTGGTAGCGTGAAGGACCAGGGTTGTACGAGTAGCTCTCGAGCTTCTAGCACTCAAGGTCCTTCATGGGAGGGGGCTTCTTATCTGCGGAAAATCCGGAACTGACTTTGACTCAGTACTGATATTTATTCCTGAGATCTGACTGTTCTGTGCTCTGTCTTTTTTCCTTCTCTTCTTCTCGCTAGCTTCTTCCTCCTTCGCTCTCAAGATGGACGCTGTCAAAGAGGCATTGGCTAAGTTCGGGAATGGCTGGAGCCCTGAGGTGCCACCCACCTTAGCCAAACTATTTGAGCCCCTCCAGGCAGAGCAGAACAAAAAGTACGGCAGCGAGATCAAGGTCGAGAAAGCCCTCAAGTATGGCAGCCACGCCAGGAACCGGATCGACGTCTACTCCCCCGCCGCCGGCGCCTCCGGCCGGCCCGTCATCGTGTACTTCCACGGTGGAGGTCTCGTGGTAGGCGACAACGACTCGACGCCCAACATCTACGCCAACATTGGTAAGCCGAGCCGAGCCGAGCCGACTCCAAAAAATCTTGTACGTAAGCAAGACTGACGACGCCTTATGTCATGTCAGGTAATTATTTCACCAAAAACGGCTGCATCACCTGCCTTGCCACCTACCGCCTCGCCCTCCAAGGTGGCCAACACCCGAACGGCGCCGAGGATGTCGCCGCCGCGCTGAAGTGGATCCAGGCGAACATCGCCCAGTACGGCGGTGATCCCTCCAAGGTCGTCGCCATGGGCCAGTCCGCCGGCGGCTACCACCTCCTCACGGCCCTGATGCTGGGCTACCTCGACGCCCCGGGGCTGCTCCGCGCCGCCGTCTCGCTGTCTGCCCCCTTCACCTTGGCTGTCGACCAGCCGGAACGGACCAAGGTTCTGAAGGAGTGGTTCCAGACGGACAAGGTTTTCGAGATCAATGGGCGGTGGAGCCCGTTGGCGCTGTTTCGGCAGGAGTTCTTTGGGACGGGGGAGAAGGCGCCGAGGGAAGGGTTGCCGTGTGAGCTCTTGATGGCGGTGGGGGAACTAGAGGCAGATGAGATTCTGGAGGGGACGTGGGAGTTTGTGGGCGATTATAAGAAACGGTTTGGCAAGTTGCCTGTGCTGGAGGTGTTGAGGGGGCATAACCATGTTTCGTATTGCCTTGGCATTGGGCTGGAGGAGCCGGATTATGAGAGGGTGGGTAAGAGATTGTTGGGATTTGTGCAGGAGTTTACGCGGTAGCATTTTGTGCAGTATGGTGGAAGTAGGTATTTGCATCAAGGTACGTAGCTGCATGTGAAGCTTTCAACAAACGCGCAGCGTCCCAAGTTTCCACGAACAAAAGAACCATGACCAAGGACAATAATACCTTTCCAACAAGACCATATTGGAAGCAATCCCGTCACCTCCACGTCCATACTCGTTCAACTTTCCAAGAATTTCAGCAGAATGGTCCTTTAATCACGAGCCTACAATCCTTCTTTTGTTCATCATGGGGAGAACACTCCCAGCCCTCAACTCTGCCCAGCTCCTGGAGCTTGGTTGCCCGTACCTTACCTACACGTTGTACGTTTTGACAGCCTCCCTTGGGATCATCTCCTGTGTTATTCCCTTCATTCCCCTTTGCGCCTTGTGGCCCCCTTCTCATGCTAACATAACAGTCCAACAGCGACGAAAATGAACGCATCTGCTGCGACCAAGTGCTCACCCCCAACCGCTTCAAGCTCCAGATCCACTTTGAGCACCTTCCCCCCTTCTACGAGTGCGCCAATCTGGCCAACATCCGCTGCTATGCCAGTCTAATCGGCACCGACGGCCTTGCCATCTCACTGGGTGACTGCAACGGCGTGTACAAGGTCGAGGCGTTCCGGGAGGTGGACATCGACGAGAGGGACAGTACGTTCGTCCATGCTGAGAATTGTTCTTAAATAAGGACAAATCATTTTCACTGACCAGGTCTACAGTGACGATGCACGCCACGGAGCCGATTGTCACGTATGACTTTCCCGAGTTCAGGGATGTTGTCCGGCTGCGGGGGTCATACACGGTGCGGTTTGAGGTGGTGTGGGCTCGACGGGAGGAGGATGGTTTGCAGGGAAAGGTCGTCATCCATACGGTTGACACGCCTGTGGTGGAGTTGTGGTATGAGGAGAAAGCGGGTGAGCCAGAGGAGGGTGCGCCGGGATCGATTGTGTATCCGAGGAGGAAGCGTTGAAGGGCATACGCCGGGGCTTTTCTTGTTGGTTATCGAACTCAAGACAGGATAGGCCCGGGTTGTTGACATAGAGGACTAGAACAAGGCAGCCGTGGGGCAGTGATAAAAAAAGGTTACACAATACAATAGAACTTGGTTGATTCAATTTGTTCATCCAATCCAAGGTCCTGAACCCGCAGTACTCTTCTGGGTATTGAAATATTCACGGACTCCTCCTAACAGCCAGCTATAAACCCAAGTCTAAGCCTTATGCATAAAAAGATCTGCTCGCGCAACATATAAACCTAGCCATCATAGCCGGAACGCCCAAAGACCTCCCAATTCCAAGCGTGTCGTGGTACATCATAATCATCCCCGGCCACCCTCTTCCATCCATCTACCAGCGGCCGAAACCGTGTCCTTGGTGTCCGTGATGTCCATGATGTCCATGGTGTCCGCCACCACCCAGCAACCCACTCAGACCACCCGTCGATCCGCCGTGGCTACCACCGTGGTGCGACGCCGAAGTGAGCATCCCCGCGACACCCCCAGGCCCGGCAATGCCACCGTGGTGTCCGCCGTGGTGTGGCTGGTGTCCATATCCGCCCGGATAGCCTCCATGGTGCCCATACCCATGTCCATGGTGCCCATACCCATGTCCATGGTGCCCGTGGTGTCCGCCGTTGTGTCCATGACGCCCGTGCTTCCCCTGTAGCTTATGCTCCACAACATTGGCCACCGCGGCGCCTGCCGCCGCGCCAAGGAGCGTCTTGAACTTGCTTCCCTTGCCGACCTTGTGGCCCAGCGCACCACCGGCGCCGCCGCCGACGACGGTCGCGACGAGACCTTTCTCTCCATCCTGGCCAGGCTGGGCACTGTAGGCTGGTGGTGGTGCTGCTGCTGCTGCACCGGCGTACTGCGCCTGGCTGGGCGGGACGTAGCCGCTCATGTCGGAGTGGGCGGAGGGTGGCCTTGATGGATAAGGGGAGGACATGTACGGGGCATTGGCGGAGTGCGCGGAGGTCGGGCGCTGATGAGGGTTGTAGGGCGCGAGGTGTGAGGAGGAGGCGTATTGTCTTTGTGCGGGGGCGCCGTATGTGGGTTGGTGAAGGTTGGTGTTGCTTGTGCCGTAGTACTCTGATGCCGACATTTTGGCAGGCGTGTGTAGTAAAGTTGTGAGAAAGTTTGTGTCTTTTTGTCTCTTGCGTATGGTGATGAGATTATTGATGTTGTCTTCTGGAGATGATGTCCGAGACGATACTTGCGAGTTGAGGTCTTGAGTGTGAAGAAAACTCCAGAGCAGAAGACAAGCACCTTCTGTGTCTCATCTGGAGGGGTCATCTGCTTTTGTATTTGATATCCAACGCCCTCGGCCTCTTGGATTCTTGGATGCTGGCGAACCGGGCGCGCCGAGTGCTGGGCAGTGCTGTTCGAAGGAGAGCGGGGCGAAGTTCATTCGAAGTTTCCCGGGAATTTGCCAGCACGGAATTACGAATCAATGCGGCTTGGAGGAAGTCAGCCGGGTCTCCCCCGCGCCATTCTCTGGCTGCCGTGCGCTGGCTGATGGCTGTGAGCTGACCCCGAGGCCAGTCACTCTGCTGCGCCCCAAACCGCGCAAGAACTCTACAGGCTGTGTGATCCTAGTCGGTGAAGTGGCAAGTCTGAGCACGCAGCTGGTGGCAGCTGACACAGACGTCGTCCTCTTGGTCACACAGGCAATCTTGCTGTTCTCACAGTTCATACTATGTATCTACTCCGGAATGATTTACACGAGGAATCGTTCTTGAGTGAATATGTACGAAATCCGAGGCTTCGATTCTCCTTCGTTGCTCGTTGAGCCGAGCGAAATTTCGTCTTGGTGATGGCGGTGAAGAAAGCTGGAGATGGGGAGATCTCTGACCTCAGTGAAGAAGAACGAGCTGTGCCATATTTCAAATTGAGCTTTTCCAGCTTCCCTCCCCCATCATTCCGTCTCTAGCCACGGATTTTAGAACCAAAACAGAGGATAATTGGGCCATCTCGGAGTCGTTCAAGATATGACAAACCGCTCATCTTCTTGGTGTTTCCACCCTACACTTGTTTATATTTTGCGGAACAGAAATCACCTAGATTTTACGATAGAAACTGACGTCGCGCATCTTGAGAAGCATCCTGGTTCCCTTTGATCAACCCTATCTGTTGAGCCAAAGTAGTTCATCCCAACCCGCTGGAGCAACTCTGTACCCCTGAAACCTTAGTTTTGACCTTTGCTCTCCAAAAGACTGATGAGGGCCTCCACCGAGCCGTTCTTAAAGATTCCAAACAAAAACTGACCCCATCGACCAACTGCAGCCAGATAGATTCCCTGAATCTCCTCATGCCCTGAGGGGTGAATTTGAAGCAGCTCTCTTCTGGCGCGGTTGTCACTCAATTTGATAAATCTTGAACTCTTAGCTGAATACTTTCGGAACAGGGTTGGTCCCTTTACCTATATTAGCATTTATCCTGAAGCGAACGACGTCAATTTCAATTAAAGTATCTTTTTTATATCAATCTATACAGAACGGTACCTATCTCACGTTAGTTGAAATTGTCCTTGACGACCTGATTAGCTTGATCTTAATACTAGCAGTCAGGTAACCTGAAGCAGTCGAAACAGTTCCTTCATGTCTTCAGATTGCTCCAGTCGCTGCCAACAGCTATAATCACAAACTACCTTTCTCTCTACGGTTTTCCTTCGGTATTCTGCTGTATCGGTGGTGTTTTGTGGGGACGAGTTCATTACTTTCAGAAACCCCCTGCAAGTCTTGCTCTTCACGTTCCATATCCTACTGTATGGTAGAATCGGAAAATTCCCCGTTATGCATTCATTGCCCCTCCCCCTCTTCCCTTCCTAGAAAGCTAGAAAATGGTAGATTCTCGGGGGAGTCTGCATCTTGCAGATCATGGTCCGCAGTGACATACGCTTCACCGCTGAAGTCAGAAGAATACCCTCGCTGTAATGTCCTCCGGCTGTCTACAATTTAGCCGCGGCGATCCGGCACAAGACCCGGAGAAAGGGGTGAAATTGTGGAGAAAGTTGGGGGTGCATCTGGGGTAATTGTACGACAAGTCATCTAGAATTACAAGGAAATATGGATCTATGATGTTGTCCTGCCTACAAAAAGGAACCCAAGAATCCCGTACCGCGGTTGAGGTGCCAGAGCATTTTCCACCAATCGAGAACGCCACAAGCCATCATGACTTGCGCCACTATCCACTCAGCTATATTTATCGCGGCCTTGGCATTTTTCTAATTTAAGTTGTTGAGACTTGTCATTACTGAGCAGCCTGTTCTTTGAGGAGTGACATCAACAACACCAACATGTCTTCTTCGAAGTTCGTGACAGCGTGTGTTGCCGCGCTCTCGTCCCCACTACTTGCGCGCTCTACTCCACTCTCTCGAAACCAGACCTCGAGCTTCCAATGGGATGAGACGAAATATGTGTATGCTGCTCTCGCTAGATCTAAATGAACATTCAACACTGGGAAAAGGGGTTTGACCGTTCGAATATAGCATTGCCTTTGGGGATTCTTACACGTACGCCCAAGGCACTCTTGGGTATGCCAATTCAACATTCATCGGGAGCAACTTAAACTTCTCCTACACCCCGGAGCAGCTCTTGTCAGACCGAATCGTCCAAGAGGATGTGAACAGCACTGCCAACCGTGGACCAAACTGGATCGAGAATATCACAAATTGCGGGGTGAAGGAGGGTCTCACTGACCCTCAGACTTGTGACATCCAGCTATGGGACTTCGCCTTTGGCGGCGCGGATGTCTCCGTTGAGTATCTGCCGCTACACCATGACTGGTCTGTCCAGCTCGTGAATCAGACCGAGCAGTTCCTCGACTACGCTCAGCCCGTGCTCAAAAACATCGTCGACGCGGACAAGACGCTCGTGGCGATTTGGATAGGCATTAACGACCTTGGCGATTCAGCCAAGTTGGACGTCGACTTTCCAAGCTTTTACGAGGATCTTATCAAGACAATGTTCGAGCAGGCTGTGGACCCAGTTTACAAGGCTGGCTACAAGAAGTGGCTCTTCATGAACCTGCCCCCGCTGGATCGGACTCCGGGAAATCTCGTCCGCGCTGGTGGACCTCTCCCAAACAAGACCATGATCGGCTGGTGGGATGACACTTTGGAACAATATGCTTCTGCTTTTGCGGCCAAGGACAAGGACGTGACGGCATTGGTGTTTGACGCAAACACCTTCTTGAACTATGTCCTGGACAATCCCGCCGAGTACGGCATTACGAACGCTACTTCATACTGTGCCTATTACAACCAGCCACTGCCTGTGACTCAGTACGGATGTCTCCCCTTAGACGAGTACTTCTGGTATAACACTGGTCATATGTAAGTTGCACACATCGAGATATGTCAGTCTGCCTTTACTAGTACTCAAACGCAATGTTATCGCAATACTGATGAATNNCTCACCATACTTATAGAAGAGGATGGGTACAGGCATAAATGCAAGAGTGATGAATCCCAAGACACTATTGCCCCAACCCAAGCCGAATCTCGCATAGAGCGGTTCGGCAGCCAGGGCAAGGAACGCGCCCAAGGCATTCCGCACCAGCATGGTGGCCACGAGGGCCGACGCCGCACGCTCGGGGCCAAACATATCCATCAAATACAGCTGCGCCGACGACGTAATGACGGATGCGCCGACGCCAATAAAGACCGTGCCGATGATGGGCATGATCCAATGTATGGCATAGTCCGCCGTCCATCCGTACCAGAAGATCCCGATCGGCGCGGCCGGGCTGGCCCAGATCATGAGCAGCAGGCGACGCCACGGCCCGCCGTCCTTCCTGCGCAGCAGCCCTGCAGCTTGTCGCTCAACTTGGCGCAGATTAACAGCCCGATGGCGCAGCCGAGCCCGAGACTCAGATATGACAGCCCCGAGACGCTAACGCGCCAGCCGTAGGTCGATTCGAACACGGTGGGAAACGTCGCGAAGAGGAGGTGAGGAGAATATGCAAAAGCGAATTCGCTAGTGCGCACGCTGGTTATAGACCTATATAGTACGTATATTTTCCCCACAGGAGGTAGGCCATGCCGAAGACGAGAGCCATATATACTCCGATTAGTAGTACGGTGGGCGAGAAGACGAGCATACGCATTGGCCGGACAAGCGTGCTCTCGACTATTTGGCGTGGCGGGATTGGGTTTGCGCGCGCAGGTCACAGGTTGGGGTTGCGGTTTGCCTGCGGAGGCGGGCGGCCTTTTTGGTGAGGGCTATAATGGCGTTTGTCTCGCGATCGTGGCCACAGCGATTGCTGAGCTGGTGGCCTTTATGGCAAGTAGCTTGGATCAGTTCTTTGCTCTCGATGACCGGGTGCCCAGAGACGATCGGAGTGGGGGTCACCCACAAATATGAGGACCAAGTAGAACGTCCATCGCCAACCGAGTGCCTGCATCACAAACCCACCGATAATAGGACCGATAACAGGAACAAGCAGAGGGCAGATGCTAAATATAGCCGTTGCAGTTCCGCGCTCTTCTTTAGGAAGCAGATCAGCGATGGCGCCTCCGCCACAGGCTATAAAGGAGGCTGCGCAGGCGCCGCAGAGGTAGCGAACCACCAGGAACATAGCGGCGTCGGTACTGCGGGCGCAGCCGATAGTACATCCTAGATACAGCGTGCTGCTGACCCAGTAGATGGGCATGCGGCCTGTCATCTCGGACAACGGGGCGAGCAGCAAGGGGCCCAAGCAGGTCGCCTAGCGAGGGGATGGTCACGGTCAGCGTGGTGACGATGCTGCTGGTCACGCCAAACTCGGAAGCAAGAGCTATTACACCCGAAGCGAACATATTTATGATCATATTCCTACATAAGAACCTTCGTCAGTGTTTCTTTATCGTAATTGCGTAGATATACATGTACGAGTAGAGTACCGAGAGGCTGACAATAATAATTGGTTGTTGTTTTTTAAGCTGTTAATATAGCTATAAAACCTGTAACAGTTTCCTTCATACAATGGAGAATGCTCGAAAGCCTAGCACCCAAGATTACACAGTGCCGTTAACAGTAAGAGAGCAAAACAATAGCCACTGACTGACAATCGTAATATTCAGCCTCTTTCGGGATTTGGACCAGTTGCGCGGGTGTTCAGGATCATCGGGGCCATCCCAGTCCACAAGATTCGGATCGACTTCAGTCCCATCAACAAGACATGAAGAAGTCCTCTCAATGACAGAGATCTTGTCCGCAGTAGAGTCTCCTTCGGCATCGGCGCCGACACTCGTGGTCTCGTGGCCATTATCCTTGACTTGCATGGCATAGCTCTCTTGCTCGGACCCCCTTGCTGCCATATTTGCTGGCTAGTGAGCTTTATCCTTGGTATTAAGGAGCATGCGCCGTGAGAAGCACAAGGTGAGGGAAAGCCATCAGCAGCCCATGCGGTTTTAAGGTTGCCAACATACGGAGAATGATTTCACAATTGAGATGTGCTATTAGCTTTGGTACCCTGCAGTCGGTCCGTGAACGCTTTAAACCTAGACTGCGCTGAAGTGTACAGAAGGTTTCAGTTGCTGCGATGAGATTGCTTGCTCAGAGTTCCTCATAATTATATAAGCTGAGTATTGAGTTTTCGGTACTGATTAGCTTTGCCCCCACCGTTCGTATTTTATTTCTCATATTGCTATTTAATTACATCCCACGATGCCACACGGTAAATGTGCACGCCACAGCATGGTGAAAATCAGCCCAAGACAAGCCGTCGCAAGTTTACTATCACATAGCGAGCTTTAGCTCTCTCGCTATGGAGCCAAAATGCCTCTTGGAAGGGGCATAAAGGTGAGAGATCAGAGGGATGAGAAGGTCAGCTGCCAAGAAGCCTGTGAAGCGTGCAAGGTGTACGGCTAGGTGCTCTGCTCTGCGATTCTGACCTAGCAGGTAAAGACTGCTCCTAGTTACAGGCGTTCTCTAGCATTCTATAAGGGGTTTAGTTAAGGTTCGCAGGGGAAACTCGACAACCCACGAGTAACTAGCCTAGTGTTTGACTACAGAGCTAGGCAAAAAGCTACTATCAACCTCCAAGCAATTAATACAGTCCTCGGCATCTGCTACATCAGTCTAACAACTGTTTCAAGTAAAGGAATATAAAAGGTGCAAGCCTGCTGTAAAGCCTAGGCTTAAGAACCTCTAGAAAATAAAGCGGCTAGGCTTTGCAATAGAGGTGTAAGACTAGACTCTTAACGACTGAAAGTTCATTATTTAGAGCTATAGAATGTCGGTACAGAGCATAAACTTATTACCTATTAAGTAACCGGTTTAGATAAGCTCGGAATTTCTGCATAGCATTACGCAAGGATAGCAGAGGAGCTAGGCGGTCAGATGCTATCGAGAGTTCTGTTCGAGATTTATTAAGGGTTATTCGATTGCTAATTAACCTATTCTAAGACTATTATCCTGTAGGTGGGATTAAGCAATTAAAAGTCTTCACCTTAATAAGACCCACCTGCATAATAAAGCAGGTAACGATGCTCATTACATTGATACTTTGTAATATACGAACAAGGAACTCTCCACAGAAGTGCAGCAGATAGCCGCGGTTCCGACAGTAACAAGGTGGTAGACTGCGGTTTCCACCCCAGCTACCTACTCTTAGTACCTCTATTGTTCTCTATTATCGAACAGCACCTAGCTTGACCGAGATCAACAACTCCAGAATACCCGAGATGCGATAAGCAGTAAGAAACCAAGCCCATACCAATAAATGAGATGTTGTTGATGATGACTAGCTCCTTAAGCCTATAACCTTCACATATTGAGCTACTCGAACACATAGCTGACATAATATATTGCATTACCAATAAAACAAGTCACTAACGACGGGGGTTTTTTTTTTCTTTATCTCCCCAGACTTCCTGACCCAAGATCCGGGAAGGGGGAGGGGGCCGCAACGAGGCGATATCAGGTTTAAACAGCTCTTCTTGCCTGCTAGTGCTCGCGTCATCTTTCTGGCTGGATACAGCAGAGAATGGACATGCGGATTGATATACATGTCGAGTCTAGGTAATTAATTAACGAATCAGCATGTGGTTTAATCTTTGTATAAGATATTAGGCATTCGCTCAAAGTAATCAGTCAAATCTCAACACAGGTAATACAAGACTTTCTATTTGAAGTAGACAGCTTTCTCATGAACATTCAACATGTCCAAATCTAATCAACGCACTCCTTTCGTCCGTCATCAGATCGGGGATGCCGAAAAATGGCCTGTTGCTCATCGACGTTGTTTTGGGCAAGGACCTCAGAATCCTGCTGTGTGTTTGGGAAAATGCTCTTGCGTGTAAGTGTGCTCACACCAGAGCTCATATAAGTGCCCCTTGTCCCGTTTGAGTCTTCATATGAATTGCAACGAGATTGAACATCCACTAACAGTATATGACCTCCAGAAGTATCCCACAGCGGTGTGGAGCTAGGTTATATGGTATTCTATTATTGAGACCATCTACAAGTATAATGGGGAGAGCTGGCGACACTTCTCAGAGGGGCGAGTCTCTGACAGGCGCGCTTATAAGTCAAGGCGCTTACGACAGCCATGTGGGGATATTATCGCAGACTTCCCCAACCGTCCAAAGACGCAAGGAAGTTGGCGGGGCTTCGGGGAAATACCCCATAAAATACTACACTGGGCGGATCTTGGCTCGTATTTAGGAATGTAGACTCTTCAAAATGAGATCACAAGGTCCGGACGGCTCGGTTCAGGTGGCCCAGGGAAAGACACAACAGCGGAGCAATGACCGACCATGAGCACATCAAATTAGACCGATCTTTTCCTGGTCCCTGATTCCATCTTTTCCAATCCTCCTCGAGGCCCAGAATGAAAATTTGACAAGGCTACAGACGAGCTACGACAATGCGATACTTCTTCGCCCTGTGCCTCGCAGGCTCTCTTGCCTCGGCGACGACCCTCCGAACCGCGACGCCTCTCATGGGTTGGAACAGTTACAATTACTACAATTGTTATCCCAACGAGACCATCATCAAGGAAAACGCAGCCGGACTTGTCAACTTGGGCCTCGACCAGGTTGGCTACACCTTCGTTACGCCGGATTGTGGGTGGTCCGCCACTTACCGCAATTCCTCTGGGAATCTCGTATGGAACCCGACTTTGTTTCCGTCGGGCGGACAGGCGCTTGGTGAATACGTGCATAGTCTGGGGTTGAAGTTTGGGATGTATTCTGGGGCGGGACACTACCAGTGTGGATCAACCGACCAACCTGCGTCACTAGGTTAGTATTGATGCCACTACCCGCCTGTCTTCCTGAGGTCGGAGGAGTATTCACTACTCGGCACGAAAGCTAAGGTCCTTTGCAGGCTATGAGACAGTAGACGCAAAATCGTTCGCGGCATGGGGTGCTGACGCCTTGAAGTCAGTTGTTTCCGCATCCATTTAATAGGCATGCGAACTCGAGCCTTCAGCTGACCGTCTGTTGAGATATGATAACTGCTATGCAAACTCGACTACTGTCGCGGCAGACTACACGAATGCTGTCAGCATCTCTCCTACGCGCTTCGATGACATGGCAAACGCTCTGAGCCAAACCAGTCGTGACACAGTGTATCAGGTTTGCCAGTGGGGCGTGGGAACCGATATAGGGACTTGGTAAGCAGTCATCCATCATGGATGCCAAGTCTACCTAATGCTCAGTTTGTCTCATACACCAATCCATGGATGCTGACGAGACTAGGGCCTCTGCAATCGCCAACTCATGGCGCATATCCAACGACATTTACAATGCCTGGCGAAGCATCTGGCGGATCACAAACCAGGTCGTACCATACTACAAACACACTGGAATCGGAGCCTACGCTGACATGGACATGCTCATTGTCGGCCTGAAGGCCCTCTCACTCGAGGAGGAAAGGTTTCATTTTGGGATGTGGGCCATCAACAAGTCACCGCTTGTAGTGGGGGCTCCCATGAACACGGCTCTCACACCCTCAGCATCCTTGGAGATTCTCGGAAACACGGAGGTTGTCGCCCTCAACCAGGACTCTCTCGGAAAGCAGGCGCAACTTATCCGTCGCTTCACCACCCAGCAGTACGATGTCTGGCTGGGAGAGCTCTCCGGGTCCCGACTGGTCCTGGGGCTTGCGAATTGGTACAACGGCAGCCAGAGTGTAACGATTAGTCTGCCGGCCGATCTGGGCATCACGTCCGCATCGGCTCGAGATGCCTGGGCTGCCGAGGACGTGGGCACGATCAGCGGCTCGTACACGACAACGCTGGCCGGCCATGAGCTGCGCCTTCTGGTACTCTCCGAGATCGTCAACGCCACATCAGGCACGCAGAAGTCGATGAACTACTACACTGCAGCCAAAGAGGCTACGCTTTCTGGAAATGCCGCCGTCGTGACGTGTGCCTCGGGGCAGTGTCTTCCCGCGGGTAGCAAAGCTGGTGGCATCGGTCAAGGCCAGGCCGCGGCTGCCGTCACTTTCTCCAATGTCACTATGGCATCGGCCGGTACGAAGCTGCTCGGGGTGGATTTCATCAACTACGATGTGGCGCTTGACACGGCCTGGGGCTTGGGGGACAATACGAGGAACATGACGATAGCGGTAAACCAGCCCACTGTCAACGGGACGCGTTTTTCATTTCCCATCAGTGGAGGAGACTGGTATGAAACTGGGCGTCTGTACTTGTATGTGGATGGCTTTGCGGCTGGGGGTGGAAATGAGGTAGTGTTCACACCGTATGGGGATGCCCAGACCTGGGCACCAGATCTAGTTGGTTTTGAGGTCTTTGAGGTCGACTAAACGTATCCAAGCATAGCTGTCTAGGTCAGTCACTGAGGAACGAAATATAGAGGAAAGGGTATTATTAGGCCCTTGATTGATACCACAAAGTATCTGCTCGGCCAAGGGGTCCCGAATTATTCATTTTCCTCTGATATGAGAATGCCTGCTCTTATGTTTTGCCGTGAGAACGACATGCCATTTAGGACACAGTATATTTATTTTGTCAAAGTGCTATGCAGTTAGAGCATTTTTAAGCCTGCTTTTAAAAGTAAATACAGTATGCTATATGGCACAGAGTACGATGACGATGAGTTCATGGCTCTACAAAGCTCAGCGCTACAGCACTTATCTAGATGACCACTAGGCTGCGGGCCCAGATTCGAATTATGGCAAACGAACTATCATTAGTTTCTGGGATTTAACTCACTATCCAGCCCAGAAAGCTAGCACATCTATTCTATGTTACGTAGAATGCCGCCTCACATGAAGTATAAGCCTGGACAGCTCAGCTTGGGTGGACAGCTGTGGAAGATGGCAACTACATCTACCATCATTTGTTGGTGATGTTTGGTATAGACAGACCCGCTGCCGCTAATCATTGTTCTCAGTTGACCACAACATTTGATTATGTGGAGCGGCTCACGGAAATTGGGATGATGAACTGTCCATATCAATGGATAGGGAGCTACCCAAGTTGAGAATAGCCTCCGCTTGCCGAGTCTTGACCAATCATATTACACCATTCTGGCAGGGATCTGATCCTGAACGATGAGTACAGGACATGTGATTACTTCACAAAGACGAACGAGCATCGGTGAACTTATTACGGCCGAATTGGAGCTGTTTCGTGTGAGAAGGAAAAACGAAACTTCTCGGGCGGAGTGTACGCAGTCTTTGCGGCGCACAGCTCCAAGAGGATGCCGAATAGAATCTTGGTTCACAACCAGTGTATTGCCTAAATATAATCTGGACAACCGCTCTTTGCCTCAACTGAATGTATAGAATAATTCGCCACGTGGTGTTGTTTGATGAGATGCCAACTCCTCGCCCTTCCCCACTGCACTTTCTAAGGCAATCCAATGACCCGAACATGATGTAAGATGGTCCAGTGCACGCCGGCGTGACACCACTTAGTAAACGTCGATGATAGCACCCGATGAAGACAAACGGATGCCGCATATCCTCGCAGGTGACGCCGTGGATTGGTGTCAGGGGTAGGCGTGAGCAAGACGGTAGATGCTGATTCCTATGTTGGCCAACGTCAGGATTCTTCCATCAACACACCTCGCAAAAGATGACACCTGTGCGAACCTTCGTGGTGGCATGTAGAACATCGAGTTCTACACCATCGCATCTCCTGACCCCCTGTCCACGCAGCAGCTGACGATTCTATAGAGAAATGCGGAGCCGATGATGGTACCGAACATCAAAAGGTACATGAAAACGGCCCAATCCAGGTCGTGCTTTGTCAACTGGAAGGGGAAGCTGTTGAACGTGGCTGTCGGCATCGCCATCTGAGCCGGGGGCGGCGCTATTTGCATTACACGATCCATGACGGTCGATACGAAATCTAGGCGGTCGTAAAATAGTCGAAACCAAAGGAGCGAAAGTCGCGATGCATGCAGGCCTGCCCAGCAGTGTTGTAGAGTAAAAAAAACGGAGCTTGGTTTAAACACAGGAACCAAAAGGAAAACAAAAAGTGGGCTAGCGGACAAGAGTATTGCTTGGCCCCTCCTTCGAACAAGACTACTCACTATGGGAGGGAAAATGGCTGTCATCTGAGGAACATAAGAGACGGAAACATCGCCTCCCCTGACTAGACGACGATCAGGCTGAAGGTGTCGCACTAGGACCGGGACCTGCTCACAAACGATATGAACACAGCAGGCTTGTGATGTTTGGTTCGCAGGAACAATGCGGGGAATTCTTGGGCCGACGCGGATAGGCTTTGAGATCTGCTGCAAAGCGACACTGCCAATGCAGTCGAAAACGACTACACCTACATTCCATAGCACATGTGGATGATCTGCGACGAGGTAAATACATTGCGATTTTCGCCTCCAGCCCTGCAACCCTACAACTCCCTCAAGGCCAGCCAAGATGCAGGAACACACGTCATCGAGAACGTCTTGCGAGAGGTGACTTTGGTGGTAAGGGGGTAAGGGGGTATATGTGAACGCTGGCTAGTAGTACACTCAAGCTGAGAAAGTTAACTAAGGATCCGCCGCATCCGACGACGTTGACATTGATAATGATATCGTTGTCTCGACTACGACCGACCCGTATCTATCACGCTCCCCTCGCCACTCGTCTCCGAAGCGCTGGTATATCTCGTCGATTTCGGTCGCGTACTTTCTCTCGATCTCGTTGCGCGATGCACTCCCTTTAGCCGTCCGCGCGAACCCACCATGAGCTACTAACAAAATGTGAGTCTGTGCTATGCGGCCAATCGCAGGTAGCCTGTGATTGACACCATCGACAACGGTGTCCCACAACTCCTGGGCCGTCTGTTCGTTGTTTTCTACACCTTCCGCTAGCTCGATCACGGCAAGCGGTTGTCGCCTACCGACACCGAAGACAATCGGTTCCTGTACCAATGGACTTGCCTGCAGAGCATTGAGTATTGGACCAGGGTGAAAATTAGATCCCGTTGAAAAGGTGAGCAAATCATCAGTCCGTCCCGCGAAGCGCCAGACGTACTTCGCTTTGGCCGGATCCGGATGTGGTGTCCACAAGTCACCGATTCTGGTTTCCAAAGTGGAATTGACGCCATCCAAAGGCTTGGAGTCGTGGGACAGCAGGCCTTGTCGATGGGCCCAAAACGCATAAGGGGCTGATTTAGGCGTCACGACCATGATCATTTCGAACAGCGGTGCCGCTCGGCCCTCATCATCGGCATCGATCAGTATAGCGCCGGTGTCTTGAAAGTTGATGCCGGCTGCCTCGATGTCGAAGACGCTGTACTCATACTCGTCCGACTCGGCTATGAGCTGTGGGGGGCCGGAGGTCTCTGTCGAAGCCCAGGCGCTCTGGATGCGACAGTGTTGTGACCAGGCTTTGCTGGCGAAAGGTGAAAGAACAGCTGAGCACCGTATCAGCTAGGGCACCCGGTAGTCGCACTTGCCTGTCCATTCGGTACAGTACCGCCCCATATGTGAGATAGATAGGACGTGAAGACTCACCACCGGAGAAATAGACAGCGTCTAGTTTCTCCATCAAACGATCAGCATCTGGCCGCCGAGCCACGTCTTCCATCATCCCTGGACAAACAAAGAGTTAGCAATGGCCAGAAGCGGATCGGGGCCGTTCGTCGAAATACGGAGGGGTCCTGAGAGCGAACTCACAAGGCGTCATAATCGCGGTAGTGCACCTCGAATGCTCGAGGATGGCACAGACGTCCTGCGTGCCAACACCGCGATGCCTGAATCCCGGGACGAACACGCCGCCGCCGAACACACTTCTCACAAGCCCGACGTACGTCGAGATGCCATGAAACGGTGGGGCAAATAGCAATCCGCGCACACCTTTGCCAGGGTGCGTCCACTCCAACGCATACGCGCGGTCACCAGCACCCTTCTGACGGGACAGAAAGGCGAACCGGTCTGACGAGGCGAATGCGGCGTGGTTGACGATGATGGGCTTCGGGGCCCCGGTGGTTCCGCTCGAATGCAGGACGAGGATTGGGTCGTGGGCGGCTTCCTCGTATGTCTTGGTGTAGGGAAACGGACGTCCTGGAGTATCGGCGTCCAGAAGGTCATCCAGCTCTGGTATTACAAAGTGCCGGATCTCTTCCTCCTTCCCGGCGAGGATGTCCCGTACATGAACGCCGGTTGCGCTCAGCAGTATCTTGCACTCGGTCTGCTCCATGAGGTCCACATGGACGTCACGAGTGTTCAGCTGCGAGGAGAACAGGACCTGGTGCCCCGTCTTGACCACAGCCATCTGGAGGAAGTGATAGCGAATGTCCGAGACCCCCAAGTATGCGATGGTCTCGAACTTGCCAGCTGCTGAACGGCCAACATGGTCCACGATGAAGTGCGCTAGCTTGTTGATGGCGCTGGCCAGTCTTGCGTAGCTGATGTCCTCGTATCCCTGTGACAAATCCCAGTCGTCGACGGGCAACGATGCCCACGGTCTTTGCGGGTCATCTCGCGCAAGCTGGTCGATGACTACGGGCAGCAGCCGTCTCCCACAGTCCGGAGGCAGCTCCGGGAGACCTGCGCTGGCTTTGCCTTGGTGGTTCATGTCGACTTCTCGAGGAGAACTTGCGACGGCTTCGGAAGAGTGTCCGAGGTGTCGAACCTGGCTCGGGCCCGGCGGCCGATGGAGTTATTCTTATTCCAAGACTCGAGAAGCCCTAAGCGCTTCAGTATCCACTGATGTGACGTGGCTATTGGTGGTACAAGATGCAGGGAAGCGACAATTGATGTACCACCACAGTATGCGCCAGCCCTCCGAGCTGCTGGATCCTCTATCAATCCTGCGACCGACTAGTCGGGATTGGGAAATTGCCCCGACCTGGACAGGCCACCTTAGGTTGGGTAGTATTGGATACCGGCCCGATGCAATTTCTGCAGGCGAATATGCAGGCGAATATGCAAGCCAGCTTAGGTGGTGTAGGACCTGAGAATGATGTGCCACGGAAGGACAGCCGCGGACAAAGTATAATGTCCCGATCTGCCTGCCCAGTCGCTCTCACTAGTCAGGGACAGTGCCTCTCCTTGACAAAGTAAACCGTAATCCTGGCCGACATCGAAAGTGCTCGGGTGCTCAAGTATGCTCAGCTGGCTGTTGGACGAGGAAATGAGCCACACGAATGTAGTGACAACCGCCGCCGGGGGCCACATTCAACAACTGTACAAGTTATACACAGTACCACAGTCTGTTCTTTGTCCCTGTTCATGATTTTGACTTGACACTCTAGTCTCGATAATGTACCTGGGATATTAAAGCCTCCTGCAGTTAGCTAGGTAGTAATATCCCGCGCCGCTCACGAACGGGTTTATCCGTTTCAACCCCCACTTACTTCAACATGAGGTCGGCCGGGGATTGCCATGGTCATCAAAAAACAAGAACTTGGAAAACTCGGCGGTTCGTCTGCATCTTTATGAAGCACCATGGTCTGCGACGCTTCTGTAGCCGAGGGATCTGTAAGATTGAACTCTCCGATGCAATACTCGAGATGTTCTCGGTTTGAGGGGCAGATATTCTATCCCCGGCTGGTAGTCCAGTGACTCTGGACCCCCTCGCACTGTGTAGTAGCTCCCCTGCCTGGAATCTGTAACCCAGCCAACAATTCGGAAGAGACGGCGTGCTTCACTTGCGGCTGCATCTGGCGGAACGGGTCCATATCGTGGACCACGTGGTTTTGAGGCAATCGGCCACTGGAAGCTGAAGAGTTAGCGTTTCATAACGTTGTACGAAATACGGGGCAAGAGGGTAGCTTTTTGAGACGAGAGGTGTGACCCATATTTTTATTATCGCAGTACACAGTATTCATGGACGAATGATGCCCGATGATGCCCGTGCCATGTACTGTGTACGGCGTCTGCTACTAGTCGCCGGTCGAAGGCCTTCTACACGATCCTCGATAAACCCTGTACTGCCGGCGGCCTATATCACTTTCGTATGTCAGGCTTCAAGCATTGTGATTGGTAACAATAACATCGTACCTCTGCTGGATGACTGAGGCTTTCCAGGATGACTTCGGCCATGTGTTCAATTTCTGGGAGAGGGATCAAGGGCTGTCTGATTACCGCGGCGGAGGCGTCGCACGGTGATTTTTCAGCTTTATTTCTCGAGTGTGAACTTTATGAACTTGAGTTGATGGCCATTGTGGAGAGTGTCATTTGACACCAAAAAGCAGGGGGCCCAAGGGGGAAATACCGGGCCATGAGAGCTTGCCAATTTACCGCCTGGCGAGTGGGTACGGAAGTGGAGTATTCTGCCCGGTACAGGCAAGGCGGAATGCCGAAGACGGATACCCACCCCGCCCTCGAACGACTGAAAGACTGAGCTTTCAAGATTATTTGTGTGGTGATTCCATACCGGACTGGAGAAGAAGGCCGGAGAAGGGAGACCCGTCTACAGTACGCCGGCGCAAGCTACTGTGTAACGACAAGGATGCCGGAGTCATATGACAGCTCGTGACAGCGGATCGTGAGTCCTGAGTAGAGAGTTGTCAGAGCTACGTGCGCGTGTCAAGCCAAACAGGGACTTTGCACTATGCAAACTTTGTAGGGTGATCGAGTGTCGTCGGAGGCCGGTGTCTATCCGTAGCCTGGTCCCTGCAAAGCATGACGTAAACTGTGGCTGGTGAGCGCCGGCCGTGGCTTCTCGTCAAATCCCACCCCGCTATCCTTGTCACCCACGGGAGACTCCCCGCGCCTAAAAACGGAGCGTGTCTTTTTTCTCCCCCAACCCATTCGCGCCTTTTTAGAACAATCACAAGCACACCAAACTTGACATTGTTGCTTCGCGCTTCCGCTCCCTGACCCGGACCCGGACCCCGAATACACCTACCAACGTACTCTTGCGAGACACGCGTCTGTACCTCGAAGCCCACGCCAACAACCGCAATCATGGGAAAGTGGGGTAAGTCGGGCGGAAACCCTCATGTGCCCAGCAAGTCGGGCAGTTCCAGTTCTACGTTCAAAGAAACCTGGTGTCTTCGAGAACTAGCAGAGGTCCTGGCCATGAAGGGCGCCATCTTCGACGTGTCGAAGAGCATCCAACGCAGCTCCCCTCGCCCGGCCACATGCAACCTGCCGCAAGGATGTGAAGGGACGATGGAAAGGAACAGCCTGACTGCAGCCTGACTGCAGCCTTACGCATCACACCTGTCTGGGACTTCGACTGACCGCCTCTCTCCTGCAGACGACGAAGAAGCATCTGACAGCTCTCCCGCCGAGGGGGTTGTCGCCGCTGCCGCCGCCGCTGGCCGTCGCAAGTTCGATGACGAGGAAGACGAGGAAGACGTAAGCCCCTCGCCCCTCAGCCCGTACCATCAACCCGTACCACCCCACTAGCTCGCTGACACCCTCCCCCCTCACTGCAGGTCCTAGACTCCTGGGACGCCGCCGAAGACTCCGAAGTCGAGCGCGAGAAGGCAAAGAAGGCCGCTGAGGCCAAGGCCAAGGCCGAAGCCGAAGCCAAAGCCAACAAGAAATCCAAGGCGCAGCGCATGGCCGAGAAGATCGCCGAGCGCCAGAAGCTGCGGGAGGAGGGCGACGACGACTCGGGCGAGGAGGATGAGGCGTCCAAGCGGGCGCGGCTCGCGCGTGCGCAGATCGAGGCCGACCTGGCGCACGCCGAGGACCTGTTCGGCGGCGACGTGGGCTCGGTGCCCTCGACGCGCAAGGCCATCATCAAGGGCTCCGTGGTGCCGGACCCCAAGGACCCTGAGAATCTGGTCGACCTGTCCGCCATGCCGCTGTTCGACCCAAAGACGAAGGCACAGTTCGAGACGCTGCGCGAGGTCGTGGGGCCCATTATCGCCAACAACTCCAAGAAGGCCCACTACGCGCTGTTCATGGTCGAGTTCGCGAAGCAGCTCTCTAAGGAGATGTCGAGTGACCAGATCAAGAAGGTCGCGTCCGCGCTCACCACGTTGAGCAACGAGAAGCTCAAGGAGGAGAAGGCGCAGCAGGGCGGCAAGAAGACCAAGGCCGCCAAGACCAAGACCACTCTGGCTATCGGTCGTGGACCGGCTGTCGCGGACACCACCGCCTACGGCGAGGAGGACTTTGGCGATGATGACTTTATGTGAAGGGCTTGAAAGACCTTTTTTTTCTCCATGCATAGTCGTCGCGGCGCCGTCGCGACACTTGTCTAGAAGCCACAACGATCCAAACCTTTCTATACCTCCGCAGAGGCAACCCCAACAGCAGTCATCAAGACAAGCACTTACAGCCAATATCATCAAATCCTGCCCTGCAGCAGCACGTCCGGCACGCTCTTGTGGGCGTAACGGAGCCAAGGGGTCCGTTCTGGAGGGTCCGGAGTGGTGGGAGATTCAAAAACTANNGTCGTCGCCGTACACCGTCCACTCATACTCATACAGGTTCGCCCGCATGATTTCTCCCTCGACCGCGAAGTAGGTACTCTCTTAGGTAATCAAATCCCCGGCCACGCCCACAAGCAATGCCTGCAGCGCCACGCTGAACGCCCAAAAGCCCACCTTCTTGAGCCTCTTCACCCGCGAATGCTGATCTTCCACATCCGTCGCGAACGCACTGTACACCTCGGCACTCAAATCGTCCATCAGTCCAGAATCAAAGATCGTCCACGAACCATCAAAGTCGCTCACCCGCTTCACAATCCGGCAGTTGATCGGAATGTACGTGTGCTTGGTGTTGATGTAGGCGACGATGGGGCGGACCAAGTTCTGGTTGACGTAGGAGATGTCGGGTGTCGCGTGGAACATAGGAACACTGGCGCGCACATCGTTTAGATGGATGCGCATGTCCATCACGAGGTAGCGGGGTGGGTCATCTGGATTTTGTGGTTGGGAGGGATTTGCCGGGTTGTTGGAGGGCTCTTCGGCGGGGGCCTTGCCCATGGCCGAGGAGAGGTGGCCTTCCGTGGGATTCGAGTCCTCGTTAACAAGGATGGTGTAGTTGCGATCTCTCCCAGGGTCCTTATCCAGGATCCGGAGGTACCGGTTGCTCGTGACTGCTTCCTCCATCTTGTCGTAGAAGTCGCTCATGACCTTGCCGATGCTTTCGTCTGGCTCGACAGGGAACATGACGTCGGCTACAATGTCGACGTTGCCCTCATAGATCCAACCGAACGTGCCCTCCACCCCCCGATTCAGGTGGTCTATCCTCAGACCGTCGATACGCAAGCGGCTGAACTTCTTCCAGGCACTCGGCTCACCAAGGTTGTCCGCGACGTATTTCTCGTCACCAGCAACCGCGCCATGGATCTGTTTTGGGTGTATCGTAAACAGCGAGCCGTCAAAGGACCCCGACATGTGCGACGCTGATATGAAGTCGTAGAATAGCCACTGTTTCCGTAGTTGTGGCAGCTCACAGCTATATATGCTGACTGAGAATGGGCGGAAGCCGCCCGGTTGGTGCACTGTCACCAATAAATCCTCCAGTTTGAAGTGTTCGATCTCGAAGTCACCGGGTTGATACTCGTGCCGGTATGATAATGGGTCTCTGTTCTCTCCCGACCAGCGCACAGACGTCCGGTCCACGACGCCGCGGACCCCTTTGACCTCGACGTCTTTGAGAAGGCCGGTGCTGTTCCACCATTTGCTGAAGGACAATGTGACGTTCACTTCGCTGATGGTCATATCGTATTGTGTGTAGTTCCCGTCATCCTCCGTGACCTGAGAATCCGGGCTTATGGCTGCCGCTGCCGCCGCTGCGTCGGTGGGTGAGCCCTTGGAGACTGAGGACTTCGTCTGGCCTGGACGTCGGGATACGAAGACGTTTCGGAATGTGATGACTCCATCCCCCCATTTCGGCACGATGGCGGATTCGAAGACGACGGTCACGCCGGCCGCCTTTGTGAGATAGTCTCCAACCCACTGAGCGAGGGTTTCTGCAGTCCACTATCAGTATTCTATCAGGTCCAAAGGCTAGGATTTCCACATACCCTGAGCAAAAACGGTGTTCACCAGGAGGATCAGAAGCGAGAAGAACGTGGTTGTCCCGACAAGGATCCACACAAAATGCCCAAACAAGATCCAAGACAGGAAAGCGCCCCACTCATCAGCATTGAATGGTCGCGTGCTCCGTATGGAGAACCACTTGATGCGCACTCTGAGCCTCTGCCAGAACCCAGTGGCGGCGGCCAGGAGCTCTTCCTTGGTCGGCCGATGCGGCATCTTGGGGAGATGTGGGAGATGCAGGTATTTCGAAACCGAGTCCGTCAGACTGTCATGATGTCCCTCCTCAGCCGTCTTCTTCATCTCCTCGGGATCTTTGTTGGCCTGTTCGGGTTCGGGTTGCGGTGGTTTTTGTTGTGCGCTCGTCACCTTGTTCTCCTCTCCTGCTTTGGTGCTCTTCAGGCGCTTCTGTATCCTTCCAGTTGAACCGGATGTAGTATGAGTATTTCGTATCCATGCCTGTCTTGCCAGTCGACTGACTGTTCCGGCTCTTGAACTTCCCCCTGATATAGCAGAATCAACAGCAGCATTACAGTCGCTGACTATGGTCTGTGAGGTTTGACTCGAGGTGTCGAGGCCCAGCAGCGGCAGGCCGCGGGAGCACTGCCGTCGAACATTGTATTGCGATATTGATCGTGATTGTGGGAAAGGAAATTTGAAGTTGAAGTTTTTCCGGGCCACTGGTCCTGCAAAGGAGTGTCCGATGCCTTCCCAGGCGAGAGTCCAAGCTATTCGCCTGAACTTGGGCGAAGTGCTAGACATGATGCTATCTCCGGCGGCTGGCAATCATGATGAAGCACGGTGGGAAGCACACTTCGAGGTGTAGGAATAGTCAGACTCGGTGACTGAACAGGGGTGACGACGAGGAGGAGAGTAGGCCTTAGTGAGTTGTTGGGTCTGGCTGCGATGTCGAGTGATAGTACACACTATGTCCAGGACTGCTTCGCTCGCGTGCTCGGTCGTCGCTGCGGAAGAACTGGATCAGAAACTGAAAGCCGATGCCCACAAACGTCCTTCAAGAGTCCGAGATTGATATAGGGAAGTCCTCAACACGACAAGCCCATATGAGTCGCCAGAGAAAGATTATGCTGTCGCGACAGCTCCATGAGATTACTCGCGTGATTGGTGTTGCAACACGACTTCACAAGGGCAGAAAACCTGGAGACTTGAGGAGCACATGAACTTTGCTCGTTCCCAGCAATGACGCGCTAATCGGTAAGGATCAACAGCAGGGATCAGATGGCTAGCGCTATCGATAAGAAATCTGAGGAGTATCCACTTCTAAGGTTCTGCCGCAAAAAAATGTCGATGGTAAAAAGTTCAGGGTTGAACTTATATCACGGAGGCATCATTCAACACACTACTTCTTGCAACAGACTTAAAGACTGCTACTTCGGACGGACACTGACTTCTTCTTCATCATACATACTCGAAGTTTCAAGTAGCACGACCAGAGTCTACCCGCAAGCCCAGCTCAGTCAACCAAGCTCCAATCTGCCCCGCAGAAAGGCGTAAATCATAACCTCAAATTGGACTTGAGACAACCTCGCACTCGACATTTTTTTAGAGCACACCACAAGCAAGATGCCAGCACCAACAGCCCTGAAGGCAGCTCCCAAAGAGTCCGCCACCAACAACCCCCTCCCCAGCGATACTCAAGACGAAGAACTCCTCGACGCCCCCTCAGCCGAAGCCGCCCTCGAAGATCCCCTCACCGCCACAGCCCCCGCCGACGACAGCATGCAGCTTGACGATGCCGTCGACGAAGAGAGCCGCCCGCGCTTCGCGCCCGCCTCCAAGACCACGACCGCCACACGCATCGAGCACCGCAAGGTGCCCATCCCCCCGCACCGCATGACACCGCTCAAGGCGGAGTGGCCCAAGATCTATCCTCCCCTGGTCGAGCACCTGAAGCTGCAGTGCCGGATGAACATGAAGAGCAAGGCCGTGGAGCTGCGGACGAGCAAGGCGACGACGGACACGGGCGCGATCCAGAAGGGCGCGGACTTCGTGCGGGCGTTCGCCCTGGGGTTCGATGTTGATGATGCGATTGCGTTGTTGCGGTTGGATGATCTCTACATTGAGAGTGAGCCTCCTCCTCCCCTCCACCCTCTCACCTGGAATTGTGAGGGAGAATGGGCTTGTGCTAATGCGAGCTCCCTGTGTATAGCTTTCGAGATCAAGGACGTCAAGACCCTCCAGGGCGACCATCTCGCCCGTGCCATCGGCCGCATCGCCGGCAAGGACGGCAAGACCAAGTACGCCATCGAGAATGCCTCGCGCACGCGTGTTGTGCTGGCCGACTCCAAGATCCACATCCTGGGCGGCTTCAAGAACACGCGCATCGCCCGGGAGTCGATCGTCAGCCTGATCCTCGGAAAGCCCCCGGGCAAGGTGTACAACGGCCTGCGGACAGTAAGCGCGAGAATGAAGGAGAGATTCTAAGATAGACAGCAGGCCGACGCGCGATGAAAGGCTAGGGAGGGTATAGGACAGACGTTTCACGATTTTCATTGCCGGCGCAGGGGCGTTTGGGGGACTCATGGCAGAAAAGTTGGCATTTCGAAGGCAAGCTTGATACCTAGAGATGGGGTTGGACTACCTAGGTGAAAAGGCTATGCTCAATTCATAATTCATGGACGACGGCCTCTCCTGAGGCATATGCTTTCGCTTCCATAAAGGACATGACGCCGCACCCGCGCGCAATTTTGGAAATGGGTATCGAGACCGGAGCGCATGCAAGAAAAGAATCATGCCGTCCTGCCCTGTCCCGCCTTCCAGGAATTATTTGAGGTATACCTCAACAGTACACATATCGTCGATGTCCGCCTGCTCAACCGTCATCTGCGGATCCAACCAATCACCCTCATACCGGAGCCGAATCTCGCGATCCTCAGGAACCTTGCGCTGCTTCCTGTACGCGCCAATCAGGATCCGCACCTGCGTGTCCGCGTACAGGGCCAGTCTCAGCGGTTCCGTATCCTTCTCCTTGAGAAACAGCCTCACCTTGGCGACCTGGGGCTCCGCTTCCTCCTGATCTTCCACGTCGTCACCGTGGTCGACCTCTTGTCCATCCTCCAGCAGCTCGCCCCGGTCAATCATGCGCTGCCGCTCCTGATCGGCCGTGTACCGCTCAAAGTCCTCCTCCGTCCACGCCTCCAGCAGCACGCCGCCTCTCGTGAAGCCCGGTGTGCGCTCCGGCGCGTAGACCTTGCCATTGGCGGAGGGCTGCCAGCCCAGACTGACGCCCGAGACAGAGTCGTAGATCCGCCGGCCCTTCCAGGTCAGGAAGATGACCCGCTCCATTTCTTCCGAGACAGCGATCCCATGTTTTCGAAGGTACTGCACAAATGCCCCCTTCACCGGACCCACTTCCTGGTCCAGCTTGCGCTGTGCGCCGAACTGCCTCATTTCGTACTCTGCAAAGGCAGATATCCGCGAGTGTACGAAGATGTTGACGGTAATGAAGGGCGCGCTTTTCTTACGATGGGCCCGCGCTGCAATCGACGTCGAGGGGCCTTCTTCTTCGTCGGATGAGGAGGCGTTCGCGTGGAGTAGGGCGGCGGCTGCGGCCTTGGCGCGTTCTTGCTTCTCGCGGGCGGCGACAAGGAATCGGGCGAATTCGTCTTCCTGAGGCTCGGAGGCGGTCTCCACCAAGTCGTCGTCTTCGTCACTATCGTCAAGGACAATCGGGGCAGGTGGAGCGTGTTCTTTCTTGGGGGACGTCGGCTCAGTTCTCGCTTTCCTCGGAGAAGGCGTGTCATCATCCCAATTGTCCTCATTGGCAGCATCATGCTCGTCATCCACTGCAACCGCATCAACAGACAGCTGGTGAGAGTTGGACCGGCTCGGTGTGGGCAATAGGTCATTCTGCACCAATTCGATCGTCTCCTTGCCCTTGTCCTTGCCCTTGTCCTTGCCCTTGTCCTTGCCCTTGTCCTTGCTCTTTGCGGTTGAAGGTGGTGCCTGCTTGATGGGTGACCTGCGAGGGGTGGGTGTAGGAGATTTCGACACGCGTCGCGGAGGTGTGGCCGGTCCATACAGGTCATCATGAGTCTCGGCCCACGGATAGTCGATCCCAGGCTCCGGTGATGACAGTTTGCGGCGCTTGGGGGATCGTTCGGGCAAGGTGGTCGGTTCCTCGTCCTCGTCCTCGTCATCAGCTGTGTGCTTTTGGGCGTCGATTTTTGACACCGGCGTAGCCTCGCGTGAGCGCTCCTCCTGCTCTTTGATCACCATGGGAAAAAAGTCCTTGGACCTTCTGAACAGGGCGAGGTCATCTTCCTCTACCTCGACCTTCTTGTCCTTCTTGGCCTTGTCGTTATTGACGTCAAAGTCATCGTCGTAGGTTGGTGCGGGCTTCGGGGTGGATCGGAGGAAGGCGAGAACCTTCTTCTTCTTGGGGGCCTTTGCGGGAGGGTCTATCGTGTCGGCCATGACTTTGGTCGCTGTCGAGCCTTGGAAGCTGCCAGATGAATTAGCTCAACTCGAGACTTTTTCAAAATGTCGGCCCAGACGCGGGGCGCGATCGCCAAGCTGGAACGAAAGTTTGCGCGGTCGAGAAGTGGAGAGACTTGGATGGCAGGATGCACACACAATTGCGAGTGTCACCACCTCCGATCGGATGGATGCCGAGTAAAGTTGTGGTCCAAGCAATTGAGTTCGCGACTGGACGCGACGGTGGAGCGCGTCGTGACTAAATGGGATGGACTCAGTCAGTCAGTCAGGACACTTGCTGCCGGGGCAACAATCGAAGTTTCTTGGCCTTAGTCAGCAAGGCTTCAAGACGGTTTTCTCAGCCGAGGCTCCTTGCTCGGATTTCATTACTCATCCACTTTTCCATCCGAGGTCAACGACGACTCAGTCGGGCCCCAAACCACCGAACCTTGCTTCGACTTCGACGATCATAGAAATGAGGACTATCTTGCGGGCAATCATTCAATTCGAACTTGGCTGGTGGATTTTTGTTGAATCTCTTTTTTTCATCTTCTCTGTCGCAGCCGACCAGGCCATCGAAATTGAGAGGACATCTCCCAGACGAAACGTCTTCTCTGATATCAAGCTTTACTTTACCTCTTGAGGTCCTCCAAGCGGCGAGATGCCGGTCGATACTTCGGACTTTCTGAGCCCTGTATGGAAGGACGGCATCTTCGGTACGTAGGCTCTGCTTGTTCTCCCACCGGTGTAGTTTCATTATGCTGACCACCGCCTTCTCTTGTGCAGCGGATAGGGTCATCTTTGTGACGGGAGGCGCCGGTAGCATCTGCAGTGTCCAGACCAAGGCTATGGTTTACTTGGGCGCAAATGCCTGCATCATTGGTCGCAATGTCGACAAGACGGAGCGTATTGCGAAGGAGATCGCTGCCGTGCGGAAGGGCGCCAAGGTCATCGGGATCGGTGAGGTTGATGTTCGGAATGTGAGTTGGCCCAGAGTCTACCTGATGTTGCACCCTATACTGACAGGATCCCAGTTCGACAGCCTCAAGGGCGCCGTGGACCGATGTGTGAAGGAGCTGGGCCAGATAGACTTCGTCATGTGCGTTTCCTTCATCCCCGCTCGCTGATCCCATCTCCTTTGCTGACTAGACCCACAGCGCCGGCGCAGCAGGCAACTTCGTCGTGCCCCTAGCCGGCCTCTCCCCCAACGGTTTCAGGTCCGTCATAGAGATAGACACCATCGGGACCTTCAACACCATCAAGGCAACCATCCCTTACCTGGTCGAGTCCGCAGCCCGCAACCCCAACCCACCCCCAGCAGGCCAAGTGACTACTGGCGGCCGCATCATGGCCATCTCTGCTACCTTCCACTACACCGGCATGGCCCTGCAGTCGCATGTAAGTGCCGCCAAGGCCGGTGTGGATAGCCTCATAGCTAGCGTGGCGCTGGAGTACGGACCCTTGGGAGTGGTGGCGAACGTCATCACTCCCGGGCCGATCGCTGACACCGAGGGCATGGATAGGTTGGCCGCGGGCGGCAGGCAGGCCGAGAAGAAGATGGCGAAGGCGATTCCCAGTGGCAGGTGGGGAACGGCGCGGGATATCGCTGATGCGACGGTGTTCATGTTTAGTGATGCGGCGAACTATATCAACGGGCATGTGTTGGTAGTGGATGGGTCCTCATGGAGAAGTCCGGCGTCGATGGGTGTGGGCTTGGATGAGGGCATGGTGTATCCGGACTTCTTAATTACCGGGCACTCGAAAGATATCAAGACAGGAAAGAAGGATAGCAAGCTGTAGAAATCGCATAGTCTTTATTCTTAGTTGGAAACTGCTCATTTGGATCTGATGATATTCATAATCCATGTACTATATCAACTCCTTTCTCCTTCTTATGCTGACTATCGACCATCTCTTAGCCGACTTAGCGTTGGGTCCTTGTCGAAGACAAGATCTGGGAAATTTTCTTACCATCACAAAAGAAGCGTCAACTCCTTTTCTCTCCATGGCAATGGATGCTGTTCTCAGAAACTGGCTTCTCGTCCAAACCAGGGGCATCTTGAACCACTGGAACTTTCGAAGACTGATCCTAAGCCTTGGGTAAGGTAGAGAGGCACGCCAGTCCCTTCGCTATCTCATCAGCTTAGTTCGGATCCAGAGCCTTCTCTATGTAAACCGGCCAATCGTGTGGAACACACGTGAACCAAGCTGACCACTTCCACTCCTGCTCTGGACTGACTTGGCGGATATCATAATCTCGCACGATAGTCGCGGCAATCTTGGACAGTTGCAGGCGTGCAATGTGTTGCCCGGGGCATGAGGCATACCCAACTCCCCACTGCGACCAAGTCAGCCCATCAACGACCTGCCCAGATAGATCGCATTTCGATTGCGCTTGGGCGGATTCTTACCGGGATGAAGTACTTTTCTTTCTCGGCCGCGTCTGGTCGGAGCCAACGATCCGGGTTGAATACACGAGCGTCCGGGCCCCAAAGTTCCTTCGAACTGTGGATCACAGACGGGTTCACCGTCAGCGTGACGCCCTCGGGGAAATGAGCGTCGCCGATGGTGACACCCCCTCTGGGCGCGACTCGCGGGAGGCCAGCTGAGAGGCTTTGATCAACGTTGCGTCCACTGACAGAAACATGAGCATCATACGTACCAGCAATGGGTGAGAATATCCGCAGACCTTCCTTGATGCATGCCTGCAAATACGGCAGCTGAACAGCATCGTCATACGAAATGACCTCCCCCAGACATCTACCGTCTTTCTGGGCGGCTCTGATCTCCTCCCGAACCCTCTCCCATCCACCAGGATGTCGCAGCAGATGGTATACAAAACTTTGCAATCCCGCAGACACAGTATCAGACCCCGCTCCTACGTTGGCAGTAGCAAAGGACTCTAGGCAACGCTGGTTGAAAACGCGACTCTTATCTTTCTTGGCCTTTTCCAACCCTCTGAACCAGTGCCCGGCCAGATCAGAGCGCGCATCAGGGTTCTTCTGCCGCTCCTTGAGGGACGACATCGTGGTCTCGAACAGGTGACCCATCGGGAGGATGCTGAGCCAAGTGACAAAGGGGTTCGCGAAGATGACGTGTAGCCACTGCAGGTACCCCACGAAGGCAATATACATCTCCATGCCGGCGTTCATGGCGATGGAGTTGTTGAGATCTTCGCCTTTGTCGATGAAACCTGTAAAATCGTTCGGATCAAATGTCATCTTGAGGGAGGATTCATGAAGGCTGACCGAATGGCTTCGAGAAAATCACCTCCCCGGTGATATCGAAAGAGACGAAGGTAAAGAATTCATCCAGATCCATGGGCTTCTTCTCGTTGGCAAACTTGTTCATCCAGCCTAGAAACTTTGAGATGTTCTCGTTCATGGCGGGTTCTGACTTGATGACATTATGCTGAAGATACCCAGTGGATAGGTATTTGGAGCATTCATTCTTGTCCTTCGGATCGAGCATGCTGAAGGGCGTGCTGAAACGATAGTCCGGGAAACAGACGATCTTGTACCAATTTCCCTGCGCAAAAATTTCAGCGTCACAACTTGGGTGCGGCATAGCTAGATTCCTGTCGGATTGAAGGTGCAGACAAAGCGCGAATGCCGGACGGGGATGGGCATTGTGACTCACTTTTGGGAGCGTCGTCAACAGCAAAGCCTTGATGGCACCCGGATGGCAAACACTGACTTCGTTATGCGCGATGCGCACAAAGTGGCCTGGCAGTGGAAGACCCAATATCAGTTCCTCATCTAGTCAATATCTCACTGAAGTGGTTTGGATGGCCGAACCATGCTTGTCGTGCTGCTCTATGAGCTTCAGATTTTGCTTGCCGCTATATATCTGCTTGAGGTGCCAGAGTCGCGAGAAGGACGCCAGAAACGGTCCGGGGATGTGGTTGATAGGAGATAGATATCGACGTCGGATGAAGAAAAGAGTGATGAGTGTTGATGCGGCAATAATGGCATGACTGAGGCTCAAACTTTGATCCCATCCCGAATTCGGGGCTATCGCCTTGAACAACTCCATCTTGAAGCCTCGGCCAACAGGATATTATCATTGGTGTCACAAGTTCAATAGGGCACTCGGGCGAGGTGCGGGGAGAATTCGGATGTGCGTGAACAACAGAAAGAAGACCTCGCGAGGCTTGCAGGTCATTCCCTAGGTAAGTGCATGAGTTTCACAGGGAGCCCGGAGCCAGATATCATGTTGGTGATCGGCAGCCGCAAAACATACACATTCAACCACCGTCCCTGATCCCGCTGTTGGGTGCTCACACATGTTTACTCCGAGATTCACGACTCCACACAATTTAGATTAGGAATACGGAGCACTATACCGCCCATTCATTGGCCTCCTGGTTACTGGGCGAAGCCCAGCTGCAGCAAGCCCCTGGTAGATTTCGATGTCAGGCCGGAAGATGTCCCAAATTAGGCCTGGGTTGCTGCAAGCGAAGCGAGTCCGAGTCCTTTCAGATTTGTGTGTGGATTTCCGTCACCACTGTCAACGACTATGGAAAAATCGTGGACTGCGGACGTGCAAAACGCAAGATGACTCTGTAGTACTTTGATCCTATTGTCGAGCTCCCCAACTCGAGCCGTATGTGCCGCTAGCCCCCAGTGCCGTCTTCATTGGGTTTGCATGTAGTAGTGGGTATTTAGGTATCCAAGAGACACCTCCAAACGCACAGCCGGCTGTTCTCTGCCTCATAAGGGAGCATTAGGTCGTATCTGCAAACGCAACTGGTTTTTCCCGCTGCACAAATGCCAAGTAGCATCAGCACTCTGACGCGTTGCAGCCGGTGCTGCCGGCAGCATGATGAACATACAGTGCAGCAACCCCGCCTATGTGGCCTGCAGGTCGTCGATTCTGGTCAGATTTGTGGAGGCCCATGGATGGTAGGCTTCTTCCGCTTTCTGATCGATAGGCATCAACTTGTTAACCAGTCGAGGTGGAGAAGTGGTACCCTCAGTTCACGATCGAATGAGACAACAGGATTTGCTTTCCAACCTAACGTTAGACTGGACACCCAGGTACTGCCAGCCTCTGTAATCAATTTAGGAGAAGTCACAGATGAGCTCGGAACCTCTAGAACACCGGAGAACTCTGCATAAAAGGAAGCCTACATGTGAGAGGGGTATCTTTGTTGTAAATTCAGTGTTCGTTACAAGCCCTATGAGGAAAAGGCTTGTTGCGTTTACGTCTAACACAGTGCAGTATCTGTATAGCCTGACTATGGCTCTATACAAGAAGGTGGTGCTAATAGTCACGTTTGGCCTTGGAGTGTTGTAAGTATTGTTATCAATTTAATCTTCCACCGCATCTCGGATCACGCCTTGGATGCATTTGTGTGCATAGTGTTCAGCCTCTGAATCTTGACCTCTTGGTACCTTCCTCCCGCAGATATTCGCAATATTGTTACTGTTGTCAGTGCCATACGGCTTTACTCTATCGTCCACCTCAACATGACTGATGTTACTCTCACCGTACTCATGCCAACCCTGCGGAGCGCCCCAGAGCCACGCATGGCTATCACACTGGTATGTGTGCCTCTTCTTCGCCGGCTGCTTGGCGGAAAGCACTCCGCCAATGGAACCGCCAAGGCAGGATCGGTTTTGAGAAAGAGCCTCACTACTTTCGGGTTAAAAGAAGCAGAAAATTTAGCAGACTGGGGGATGAGACGTCAATCACAAAGCTGACAAACGAGATAGCGTAACTGAGACCGGAATCGATCAGTTATGTCGCTTCGAGCCGCTACAACACCGCGGACGTAAAGAAAGACTGGAAGGTAGAACAGCAGCAGGCGCAAAAGGACCAAGAAGAAATACACGACCGTTATCCATCCAAGTGGTTTGTGCGGCAAAATTGATGCATCAAAAGTAGTCTTGCAAATAATCTGGACGACGTGAAAGCCACCCAAAAGTAACACCTGGTATTTTTACAGTCTCAGGAAGAATACGGGAAAGATACAATCTAGTATGCTTATAGAAGAGTACTAGCTATCGACGGGACAGCACTTCGGCAATGGCCTCCCTAAACTCCTGCGTATATCTCCTCGCCTCGTAGTCGTCTTCTGAGGAAACAACAGGGGCAGACCGTCTCTAAGCCTTGCCCACCTCCGTGGTGGCGCCTGGCCCCGCGCCAGCCGTCCCCTTCTTCACGATCCGGAACCCAGCCAGAGCTCCGGCAATGCTGATCACAAGCACCAGACCGAACATACTCAATACCCCGATACCACCGGCTATCCCGGGGGTAATACTCCTTGAGCTACTTGATGAGCCGGCATCGGCACCGGGCTCTGACGAGGACGTCGATGTCGAGGCGCAGACTCCTGTGGTATTACCGCAAGCTTGGCACCAAGATGCTGTGTCTCCTACGGAGAAGTTGGAGATACCAGCCGAGAAGTCGTTCCACGATATCGTCTCTTCGGACTGTCCAAAGAGAGGGTATACCTGAGGTACGTTCGTATCCGAAGCCGTCCCATTGGCGAAGAGGAACCGCACGCTGACATCGTCAGGGTTGACAGTAGCTGTACTGGAAAGATCAGTTCCGTTGACGGTGGCGTTGGTCACCAGCTCGAACGCGATGGAGCTGGCATAATCGACCACGCCCTTGAAGTCCTCGCTCGCTGCTATCAGATTGGCCAAGCCAAAGAAGGCCATGAAGGACCCGTACGCTCCAAACTGAACAGTGAGCCTTTGAGCAGAGTTCTTGCTGAGAGGCGACATTAAAGTGGCATTGAGAGCTTGAAGGACCTGGCCTCCTAGGACGGCTCCTGCGATGGCCCTCACTGGGTCAGATTCGTTGTAGGCAAGTCCCCATTCATGAGCATCAGCAAGCGTCTGAAGCTGGTGGACAGTGTCATTCGTAAGCAGACTATCGGAGGGTATAGTCTGGTTGTGTATCTGAGACACATGGACGTAATCGAAGACTGCAGATAGATGTTAGCATCAGAGTGAGTTGAGTAAGCTGTGGTCCTATAGGCTGTCGAGGATACTTACTCGTGTATGCATTTTTATAAGTGGCTGTAGAGGCGTTGAAGGTCGTGTTGTAGACCGGAAGAAGATCTTGATAAAAAGAACCAGTTTTATTCAACAGATCCACATACTCCTGGCTCTGGAGATACTGGTTGCTGCTGACCACGGCCTTGGCACATCCGGAACTACCCTGCAACCACTCCGAACTCTCGGCTCCAGATGTGCTGGAGGCCGAGCTCACGATGTTGACGGGAACGTACTGATAGCCACCAAAAGGAGCCTGGGTCGAAGTCCCGTCAGCTAGTATCTGATCGGCCGCGGTTCCAGCAGGTGGGTAAAGACCTTGGGTGAAGACGTTGGCGGAACCTTGGAGGACGTTGTCGACCGGGGCAGTGATAGAAAGCTGAGAGAGGACGGCAAGGTCTGAGGCTATGTGAAGTATAGGGTTTGTGCTGTTGCTGGCTATGTAGCGATTACGGAACCATGTGCCAGATGTGAAGACCTGATCCGCACCAAGAGCCGTCAGAGCAGTTGGTGGCCATGCTTTGGATGTCCGATCGCCGTGACGATGAAAGATGTATGCTCCCAGCACCGTTTCGGCCAGGATCCTGGTGGTGAATAGGGTAAGAACGGTGATGAGGTGCTTCATGATGAAAGTATGCTGATGATGTACGTGTAGGAGTCAAGTTGAAAGTGGAAAAAATTTGAGGACGACAAAACATGCCGCCAGCGGGAGAAAACACTAGTCCACGCTACGAGATTGGTTAGTACGGAGGTAGGTCGGAGACATCCCACAACCCACATCGTGACATCGACGATCCCGCATGGCGGGACTGACCAATTATCCCATCGCAAGACGAGAAAGATTCTGCAAGTTACGTAGGAACACTCACCAAATCACGTCCTCTGGATACGGGAGAGCTATTCAACGGGACAAGGGATCGTGAGAGACTTGGCGACCCGGGAAACAAGTCGGTTGTCGTGGCCCGGGCCGTCGACCAAGCCGGACGTCGGAGATGCATGGCACGACGACAGCCATAAATGCCGACCAGTCATCCAGTCGTCAGGGCATGCAAGCAGACAATATTACCACCCTACGCGGCGGCGTGGTGAGCACGTTCATACGTCGGCACGGCAAAAACCTTGGAAAGCCCTCATCGCGGAGGCTGGAAGGGTGGGTCGAGATGGTCTAGTTACCCGCCATCCACCTGCAGTGACACAGAGGCTCGGCCAAACAAGAGCGCTCTAAACCTTGTCCATGATAAGCTTGTTGAGCGGAGACATCCTCGCTAGTCTGGCAGCCTATCGCCTGCTGCGGGGGGGGGGGGGGGCATCATTCTCCGCGCTGCACGTAACCACATTGCCGGTCCGCGGAGGAACGTCTTTCGAAGGGCGTCTGACGGGTGGGTCCGTAGGTGTTCGTAGTCGCTCAATGGTCGAAGCTGGGCACACAAAAGGTCTGGGAACTTGCTGATGTTCGCAAACGAGGAGTCTTGGTAGAAGCGCCATGAGCTTCTGGGAAAGGTATTTTCAAAAGACAAGTTAAAGGAACGATTTGAAAAGACAACTTGAAAAAACAACCCTGTAGGCTAGTTAATCTAGAAGGTAACACAGGAAAGCAAATATAAGAGGCTCTTCTGCTTCAAGAAATGACGCATTAAATGGTTTTGACGACTTGAGTCAAAGAGGTGACAGTTCCAGAGAACCAAGAATCGTAACAACTTCGAGGTAAGAAGGGTGATCTCGACTATAGAATAAGCGCTTGCCTGTACTATTTTCAAATGCATGTGAAAGTCCATACAATTCAAGGTATAATACAATTCATCAGATTCATCTGTCGTACCGCTCATTACTAGCTACCTAGTTCTGACCTCATCAATCTCTCGAAAGAGCAAGATCTGCTCTCAGGAAGATTATCACCAACAACTGAGACTTGATCCAACCGTATCTGCGTATGTCAGTAACCCGGTCAGCCTATTCGTATCCTAGTTGAGGTCTGTAAGTTGGCGGTTAATATTCCGCACCTCGGGCCGACTTTCAAGAATAATGGCGTTGTTCTTCGGATCGTTACGCGAGACATTTGACCAGCCCTACACTGAGTTTGTTGTCAGCAATCAGTAGATCAGACGCAGGTTTGACCTTGTTAGGTCTGAGGCGTCTGTCTATGCTATCCATAGGTCCCGAGAAGTCCGAACGATGCACCTCAGCTTCCTTCGGTTTCTCAGAAGTAAGCTAAGAGTGCCACTTCAGATTCGGGGATACCAAATGTCCAGAGGATTCATGTGGCCGATATGCGGCCTGTTCATCCCGGGTCCGATGACAAGTAGACAAAGGACTGGGCAGTTAGGTTCTCTCGTAATCATCACGGCTTCTAGTGAAGGTCAAGACAAATGTCTGAACCTGGCTAATGTAATGAACGCCAGTCAGCTGAACACAAGCGTAGAAAATTGTTTCCTATTCATTCCAAGTCCATTCGCTGTATGTGTCTGCTGACGTTGACACGTTGAACCAAGCGGCCGATGTGGCTTCGTTCGGTCCTTTGTGAGATATTGATCTTCATGTCACTCAGGGTATTTTTAGGGTACGCAGGTCATTGTCTCCGCCGCAGCCTAGTGAGGGCGCCATGGTCTCCCATTGCCATGCAGGGAAAAATGCTCCTTTATCACGTGTGTCTGGTATTTCGTATAAAAGGGACGAGAGACGTCCATGACGAGATGTCCTGTTTGTGAGGAGAGTACCAACACATCCGCCGAACTATTACAGCTAAACTCCCTACAACGATTTTTGCAATAACTCACATACCAAGAGAAGAGCCGGAATCAAAATGAAGCTTCTCACCATTATCACCGCAGTCTTCATCGCGGCCGTTGCTGCCGTCCCTGCATCCGACAACCATGACAGTAACATGGTGAAGAGGTGCGATGAGAAAGCCTGTCCCGGTTGCCAGCTGGGGGCGGTCTGCTACGACAAGAGGGGCTTGCCCCTTGAACCTGACTGGAAGCGCTGCGACGAGCATCGCTGCCCTGGGTGCCAATTTGGTGCTAAATGCCTCTAGGACGGCCGCAGTAAGTGAGCCTTCGGACTCTGTAGCCTCATATTTTCGAGGACATTTTCTGAAGCCTTAATGGATGAACCGGACTAATTGAAAGTACTGAACAGTAGTGAAAACCTGATTGTGATTCTGCAACTACTTTCCTGGCTGTACACGTCCAAGATATTTCTCCACTACGTGTGGTTTGCTGAAGGGACGCTCATATCTGGAATATAGGAGCAACGTCACTCAGAACGAGCAAGGCATGGGATGGGAAATTGGAAGGATCTGAACGCTTTCTATCATTTTTAGTCCAGAATACGAACACAACACTAATATAGAAAATCCTGCGTCGTCGCAAAGTGATTCTTATGTCTAAGCGTTCATTGCTCGTGTCTTCGTCCCTGTAGCCGTGGCTCTTACTATGCGACGGGATGCCACTTAAAAGAGTATCGGGTCTTCGTTCATGACGGAGTGGTCAAGTTGCTTTTGAGAGTTCTCGCCTTACATGAGAGCCAGAACCCGATGCTCAATCGCAAGAAAAAAGAAAGAAAACCAAGTCTCTTGTCGTCGCCTTGGGACATGGCACCTATGTCCGATGACGTAAGCGCATGCGAAGTTGAGAATGGAAACGACCCCTCATGCCTCCTGCCTTGGATGCATATTTTATTTTACCCCGCGACCAACCACAACCAACCACAACCTGCACACATATATGCAGTATAGTACCGCCACGATGCTACCTCCCCGGAACCTGCAAGCCTTTCTCGCCCTCGCCCGCAGGACCTTGACGGCCCCGGTCGGCCAGCGGCCCTCGCCGTTGACCTTTGTGGTCGGCAACGAATCCGGAGGTACACACAGCCTCCGTCGTCCGTGCAAAAGCGGCCAAGACAACTGACCTGACACTGAACTGACCTTCTCCTACCTCCAGACCTCGACTCCCTCTGCTCCGCCGTCCTCTTCGCCTACCTCCGCAGCCACTCCCCCAACCGGCCCCTGCACATCCCCCTCGCCAACATCCCGCGCGACGATCTTCCCCTGCGGCCCGAGCTCCGCGCCGCCCTCGCCTACGCGGGCGTGCAGTCGGAGGACCTGCTCACGCTGACCGATCTCTACGAGGTCAAGGACCTGGCGCCGGAGGACACGCGGTGGGTGCTCGTCGACCACAACGCCCTGACGGGCCCGCTGGCGGAGCGGTTCGCCGCGCGGATGGTGGGCTGTGTGGACCACCACGAGGACGAGAACCTGATCGCTGCAGACACGGGCGACGAGCCGCGTGTGCTGCGGAAGACGGGGAGCTGCATGAGCCTCGTGGTCGAGTACTGCCAGGATGTGCTGGAGGGGCTGTCGAAGCAGCAGAGCGAGTCCACGGAGGACGGCGAGGACGTCAGGGACCTGGAGGCAGGCCTGGCGCGCGTCGCTCTTGGGCCGATCCTGCTCGACACCAACAACCTCAAGTCAAAGGCCAAGACGACGGAGCTGGACGTCAAGGTTGCCGAGTACCTGGAGGCTAAGGCCAAGAACTACAAGCGCAAGGCGTACTACAAGGAGCTGAGTCAGCTCAAGGAGGACATCTCGCAGTTCTCGTACACCGACAACTTCCGAAAGGACTTCAAGGCGTGGACAGAGGCGGGAATGGTGCTGGGTACATGTAGTGTACCTCAAGGCTTCCACTACATGCTCAAGCACCTGGGTGATGACAAGACGCTGATTGAGGACTACCGCAAGTTCGCCGAAGACAAGAAACTCGATATCGGTACCATCATGACCTCCTCTGCCAAAGATGACGGCGTCTTCAAGAGGAACCTCCTTGTTTGGGCGTTCAACGCGAAGGCCGTCAAGGCAGTGGAGAAATTTGTGGAGAGCCAGAGTGAGGCGCTCGGTCTGGCGCCGTTCCAGGATGGAAGGCTGGATTACCAGGGTGAGAATGAGGTACGGTATTGTTGGTACCAGCATGTCACAAAGAACAGCAGGAAGCAACTGGCGCCGATGCTGCGGGCTGCGATGAGAGAAGCTGCGAAACTCTAGATTGTGTTTTGGATGATACCCATCTTTGTCCATTGGAGGATATGTCGTTGCATCTAAGCGTTTGTATCTGGGGGCAACTGCATTGGGCTAGACGAGCGAGAATACTTTTGATTATCAAGCGGTCATCCTTCTCCAATCTCCCAGGTGCCTTTCACCGATAAGCCAGACATCAGACGGCCGCTACAATTGCGTCCAGCCACTTCGCGAGCCTGGAGAATCATATGATCGATCGGTCAGTCAGTCAGTCAGTCAGTCAGTCAGTCAGTCAGGCGCTCTTCCGAGGCCACACAAAAGGGACACGCACCTGTAACCTTGTTTCGCGATCTGCAGCTTCACCACAGGGCTTGCGGTGTCCGTGTACGAACCACTGAGATCAGTACTCTCGACGTACGCGATACCCTGGTTGAGCACCGTGGTACACACGGCCGCATTACTCTCCGTCGCCCAGGTCGTCGCACTAACCTGGGCGTTGTCGATGTCGAGCCTGCTGACCCAGCTGGAAGCCTGCGACTTGTACTCTCCGGTCTTGATAGCTGTGGATCGCACCACAGTCAGCAGATCACCTACAGGGAGGGGGAGGGCGACATTTTCGGGATGAGCGGAGGAGCACCCACCAGTTGTTAGAGTGCTAGCCCAGGTCTTGGCCTGAGCAAGCGACGAGCCGCCGCTGATGGCCTCGGGGATCTGCGTGTCCCAGACGGCGTGCAGGTTCGTGTCGTCGCCGTCGTAGGTCACATCGATGTCGTTGCCGCCTACGTCGAGGTACTCACAGTGAAGCGGCTGGCCGATGTCGCCGACGAACTTGGGGGCGTGTCAGTCTCACCGGCACTAGGATTCGTACGACGACGTCGTCACAAGGCACAACAAGCTCACATGAATGATCATCTGTGCTCCGTCGTTAGCAAACTGCGGAGGGTTTGGCGATGGGGAGGGG
>MUZK01004433.1:0-11693 GCA_003013055.1 Juglanconis sp. DMW523 | reverse complement strand
GGGGGGATGGGCCTGCTAGACTTGCTAACCATGGCATGGCGTTCTGGAGTTCTAGAAAACGAGCACATCATTCGCTGATGTTTGTTCTTGGTATACCACAAAGACCATATAATTTTTGACATTGATGATTCTATGTCGCACTATCCCCCAATCAGCGTGACAGTCATTATGAACCGTGCAGCGCAGGTCTCGAGGCATGACACCAAGCGGTACTGAACACCCCAGTGCTATCTACCAGACACTTATAGAGAACGCACGAGGAGCTAAGGCAGATATGTAACCAGTCATGCCACGGTCGATCCCGTTGTGGGATCGCCCACTTGGACACCTCCCGTACCTGTCACCAACACCCTTTACTTGGATCCAACTGCATTCCAAAGTGGTTCAGGAAAACCGGCAGTGACAGTACGGCCTTTAGAACAAGCTCCCCGAGAACATCACTGAAGTTGACTACGCATCAATTACCGATGTCCACATCAACCAAGAACAAACCTACGCTAATTGCAATTTTTGGACTCACCAGCAAAGACGAGATCAGGGCGATGCTCAAGGCTGCATCGGAGCGCGTTACGAAGATGGCTCCCGAGAATATACAGAAACAGAATTTAATTCATGGAGCACCCTTGCCCGGTTTATCTCCTCGGCCTGGATGCTGCCTTCACTGCTAGAGACGCGGCCACGGGCGTGAGGGCGATGGCTGGAGTTGCGGCTCTTGGTGGTCCGTATCGTTCGGTGTTGAAAAGAAAAAACAGCAAAGGAAGGGCTACGATGGAGGGATTTCCGCATCTTGCTGTGACTTACTGGCGAACTGGGGGTTTTTGGGAGCCGCTTTGGCCGCTCTTCTTCCAGTGACGAGCTTCGGGCTCGTGGTGATCGGGTAGGAAAATTGAAGCAAGGACGAAGTCGCTCATGCGATGGCCACCCGAGAGAACCGAAGGGAGGAGGCCGACAATAAACAAGGAGGTCCATCAACGGGACGAGAGAGCCCCATACAAGGAAAAATACCCGATATTTTACCCATAGTACATTTATTTCAAACCCTATGAACAGACGCTTCCATAATCTTGACCAAATTGCCACCGGATCGGTCGATGGTAACACCAACCGTCCTAGACAGCCAACCCAACGTCGACCTTCGCGGCGTTCACAAGTCAGCCTCATCCATGTTCCTCACGAACATACTATACCACTTCACCAGGTTGACATGCCCGGGCATGCTGACATGCTCGTCGACGGTGTGAATTCCACTGAGCCCATCACTATGGTCCTCGCTGTCGTAAGCAGGTTCGTAACGGTAAATGTTCCTGGTCAGATCCCAATAATACCTCGTATCTGTGTTTCCAGTGGATAGCCCCGGAACCATGATCAGCTCTTCTCCGTACAGAGCGCGCGTGGTCCCTGCTAGGATCTCGTAAGCGGTCGTCTCGCCCTCGATGACAGACGTGGGCGAGACAGGGGCCGGCTCGAGCGTTGACCCATAGGCAACCTTCAGCGTGATGGAGCTAGGCGTCTCTCCTCCGTCGTCTTCAGGGAAGGCGTGCAGGGTCAGGTTAAATTTCGTGGCGGTCTTCCGCGCTATCTCAGTAATGTGTCGCTTCACATCACTCGTATGGTCCCCGACATTCACCCGATGGTTCACCGTCAGGACGGTCCGCTCCGGCAGAGCGTTGATCTTGGCTCCACCGCTGATGAGATCTGCGGCGACGGATGTCGTGAACAGGTACTTGATGGGGTCTCCCAGCTTGGCCGCCTCCAGGGCCAGCCTGTCCTTCTTATGGCACACCTCCACGTCCTTCGTGCCGCGGTGGCGCAGCTCCTTCTTCAGCGCGGGCGGGAAGTCGGCCGCGTGAGCAGCGCCGCAGTACAGAGCCCCCAGGAACGGGTTCTCGGTGTGAAGGTGAGGCACGTAGGGGTTCGCCTCGATGTGAGTGATCAGCTCGCCCATGACACCGATGCCATTGTGCTTGGGCGGGACAGACGAGTGTCCGCCGGGCATCCGCACAATCACATCGACGTCGATGTAGCCCTTCTCCGCGACCGCAGGCTGCGCGAACAGCGTGCCCCATTGCTTCACAAGCCCATTGCCCTCGTCGACGATGATGGCCGCGCCGTCCTTGCCATATCGCCCGAGGATGGCCTGCGCTAGGTACCCAGCCCCATGCCTGCCCGAGGTCTCCTCGTCAAAACCGAACGAGAGCACCAGGGTACGTTTGGGGACGAAGCCAGCATCGATAAGCAGCTCGACCGCCTCCAGGATTCCGACCAGGCTGTTCTTGCAGTCAGAGGCGCCGCGACCCCACACAAAGCGTCCATCGAACTCGCCGCTGAAAGGGGGGTGCGTCCACTGTCCAATTGTCGACTTCTCCACAGGGACCGTATCCTGGTGAGCCATGAGCACGGTCGGCTTCAGGCTCGAATCGGAGCCCTCCCAAGTATACAGCAGCCCGTGCGTGTTGACCTTGTCGAGCTGCAGCGTGCTGTGGACGAGCGGGAACGTCCGCTCCAGATACAGCGCGAGGTCGTACATCACGTCCCAGCGGGGGTCCTCGCCGACAGGGCCCATGCCATCGTATGACTGGGTCGGGATCTGGACGGCACCGGCCACGCGGGGCACGCTGGCGTTGAGAAACTGGGGCGATGCCAGGTACTCATCCATCGAGTCGAGCGCGGAGCTCTTCTGGCTCGGGAAGAGGGGCGCGGCCTGGCGGCATTGGTCGGCGGCATGAGATACATCGCTGTGATGTGGGCGGTCGAGGGGGAAGTATGCGCTCGTGAAGGACAGCGTCCAACACAGCTTGAGCAGCAGGAGCAGCGCAAGCGCCGCCCAGATTCTCGGCCATCGGGACCAGCGCGGTGGCGTGCTCGTCGAGGAGCATGTGCCGGCAGAGCCGTCACGCTGTACTAACGGTAGCTTCTCGTTCGAAATCATTCTTATGAGAGGATGTGCAAATCGCTCGTCTTGTTGTACGGCGAGAAGTTGAAGGGATGAGCGAAAGACAGACAACAGACTTCTTGCCACATCGGCAGTCTGCCGGAGCGGAGACTTGGATCGTCTTGGATGGTGCTATCTGCAAGGGTATAAGCCGCCGGGTCTATCTCCGTTATCGCCCCCGGATCATCTATGGATGCCGCGAAGTGCGGACTCGCCGTGGTCGAAGCCGAGTAAAGAAGCATCCTGAGTATCCGTCTTATCTATTTCTGTCTTATGCCGAGCTGAGGAGCCTCGGCCTGGCTCATAACTACTTCATTCACAGTCGGGTTCGTGCTGGTATAGGACAACCTTAATTTGCGACCATATAGTTAATCTCAATTACAGGGCCGGGGTTTCAGACTGCTGGATTGCTTTCTTTCTTCTTTTCTTCCTCCCTCATACACTCCTTCTTCTTATGCAGGTATCTGAGATCACAGTGTCAACTATCGGCTAACGAATAGGCAACCACCTGCGTCTCTTGCCCAGCTTCATCTTGTATGAAAGAGAAACATCTCGTTGTAGTTCAAGTTGCGGGCACTTACATTCACATAGGACATATTTTCGCCCATGGTCCGCAGTGGAACATGTCAAACGCTGTGACGGGTAGGATTTGTGCTCGAGGAAATAGGATCCCGTGTGCCTAGTATTACATTTCTGCGGAGATTTGGTGCAACCGACTCGGGCTACGCGAAATCGTGAACCTGCGAACGAATTCAACTCGGAGCGTCTCGCATACCTAGTTTGCTAGTCCGTGTTACTTATAATATGATGAAACAGGCTTGACCAAATCCGCATTGGGGTAGCGGCCGGGGCCGGGGACCTTCGCAAATACCTTTTATGGTATCACTTGGCGATAGGTCTTTCGACTAAACGTTCACGGGCTTTGTTCAGCTCCTGAGTTCAAATATGCTAATGACAGCTGAATAAGCTGAATTTGTTCATCACAAGATGACTTTTTTCAATCTTTAGAGTCTGCAAAGGAGACGTACGTGGAAACAGTATTAACGACTGCAGAGATTGGGAAATAATGAAGTGAATAGGATCCTAACACCTCGCACATGACATTCTCCGGTCGATCGTCCTACCATGAGCAACTTGAAGAGCTAGCTAGTATAGAGAAACTATCAATTAACAGTAAGAAAACTGTGTAATCTTGGGTGCTAGGCTTTCGAGCATCCTCCATTGTATGAAGGAAATTGTTACAGCTTTTATAACTATATTAACAGCTTAAAAAACAACAGCCACCCTAGCAGTAAGAAGTTTCAAAAAGACCGACCAAAATCTCAGAAATGTCGTGCGGATACCTCCCTTGGTTTCTATGCTGGCCGCTCGATCGACAGTCCAGAGGACCATAAAGCAAATCTCATCGAAGGCTGCATCAACCATCACTTTCAGATATCTAGATCCTCTTGAACCTGGGCACCGAAAGAGCTCATTATCGTGAAGACTATCAGTCATCACGCCACTCGTTACGATCCGGTTGGAGGCCAGAAGGCTCGACCCTTAGGCCAGAGCTTCGGTTGTGCTCTATGGCACCGTACCTAGGACCGTTCTCGAGGCCACTTTCTTCTATTTCCTCATCCACCTCCCTAGTCTGCGCATCAGAACCAGTGAGCAGTGGCCTGGATGCAGACCTTTCCAGTCCATCTCGCTGGGACCGTTGCTGAGAAAACTTGCCCCACGAGAAGCCTGGAACTCGTCCGCCATACTGCCTTGCGGTGAGAATACTGATGACCTAGATCATTCTGGTCAGCGCACAACGTTACAGAACATGGTAGGAAGACGTGATTCACCTGCAGCACACCAACTGCAAGGACTAGACCACGGGCCCTGACACTCCAATGCCCGGTCAAACCGCGCTGAGCACTGCAGGCGATCATCTGTTGGTGGGAACGGCCAGGCCATGTCCTTCACGGTGCGGAATCCACAGCATTGCAGAGCGTCCTGGATTGCTCGGATCGCCTGAACATCCTTAGTGCGAAACAAATGCTGCCATCGTGTGAACAGCTCGCATCCCCTGGTAGCGCTCGGCACGATATCGGAGAAGTACAGCGTTGCCAGAACGGTGGTGAAGATGCCTTGTAAGATTTGAAGTACGACAGGGTTCACAAATCTGAACACAAAGCTGGACTTCCGGGAGGACGTGTGTGAGAGGTAGGGAAGTGAGAGGAAGCTGGCACCCGCCAAGAGGGGGGAAAGAATGGTGAGGAACGTGAGAGCCGGGGATATCGGGAGGGAGAGCGCGACGCTAGAGATGTGTTCGAAGCTGGGGAAGGACGCGGAAGGTTAGCATCTGGAGGCTTTCCGGGAGGCGTGGGCCTTCTTACATGGCGATAGCCACGAAGGCAAGAATCACCTTACGAGGGCATTAGCTCGGTTCGATGGACCAAGGTTCACGCGGAGTACTCAGGCTCCAGAGGGAAACTTACCAGCGAGAATGCGAACATTAGCAAATTCATTCTGGTCGCCCAAACTGGAGTCACGTTGTAGTTGTCTTGGGTAGTCAAGATGAAAGTTCGATGGAAGGTGACAGATTGTCTTCTTGTACGGATTGTGATGTCCTGAGATTATGTGTTACTATTATACAAGTACAGCATATCTGAAAGCATAAGACAATTTTGCGTCATCGAGATGCGTAAGGAATGCAGGAGGCCATCCGACCTCCAGGGATGCGGGACCTTGTCCTCTATACGTCGGACAAGGATGAAGTAACAACGGATATCATTAAAGATACATTGGGTTCCGGTCCTCCTGATCTTCACCAGGGCCCTCTCTTCGGCATTTTCAATGCCGCTGATTTTCAATAACGTATAGAGTTCGAAAGTCGATCCTTCCGTTCCTCGTCTACATAGTATATAAACTAGCCAGCTGTCTTGCTGCTGGCTTCCAAGTTCGTAGACTCAAGCTTTCGATTCATCACACTGGTTCAAAATTACAGATGTTGGGGAGTCTGCTTCGAAGTACTAGCGACAGTTATTGGCATCTTCCTGAGGTCTGCAACCTCCCCCCCCCCTCTCTCTCTTCTGTACCAATCTTCTCATATTCACAGTCATTGCTGCTTCTCCATTTGAATTTGAAACCCACGGTTTGTCAAACTCGTTATAGCCATCCCGCTGCCACGTGCCCCCGACTCCAGAGTAAACACAAAATCATCAATTCCATTGAACCCATATGGAAATCGGTCCATGTTCGCCCAAGTCTGGCAGCTTTGCCCTTGCCACGCAAACTGTGCGTCGTTCTCTGCCGCATCTTCTGCAGTATCTGTATCAAACACAGCTCGCCAGGCCCAAAGGGTCTGGTTCCCACCATCCACTTGGAGATTAGTAGGATACAATCTTGGTCGCACAGGCGTTGTGGACCCAACGCCGGCGACATAATTTGAGGCGTACAAAGCACCGACGTCTTGTCCGCGGACAACCCAGGTGGATATGCTTAGACCCGGCCCATCGTCGAGGGACAGCGTGATTGTTGAGTCGGTTGCAGTGTCCACAAACGTCCCTGTCATGCCCGTTGTGGTGACCTCGTCCTTTCCGGCTTGTTCAATGGCAGGAAGTAGGGTGGTGAGGAGTTGCGATAAAATGGAGAAGCTGAGCTGGAACGGTGCCTCTGGACCAGCGGTCATGACGGTGACCACAAGGTCGTAGTCGGGTACAAGACAGAATTTGGAGTGGTAGCTTCCGGTGTCTCCGCCTTTCACATATAGCTCAATGAGACGGCCGTCTGCTGTCTGCGTAGAGAACTTGGGTCAGTCATCACCATTCCAGTATTTCCCAGTGCGAATATGGACTGACCAGATTTGTGGACCGCAGAATCTCCCACGGAGCTCCCATATCCCTGCCTACTGTCGATGTCGAAGACACTGGTTTGAGCCACTTTCTCGTTGCCCCGGAGCCCAGAATGCTGTAATTGAGGATCGCGGTGCCCAAAGTGATGAGATCGTTTGGAGTGGAATAAAGCCCTCCGGCACTGAAACTCCAGCTGTCAACACCACTGACCTCAAATGCAAGCCTCAGGAAGCTTGAAGCACTTACGGATCGTCCCATCCCAGGTCAACACTCCACTGGTCTTCCTCCACCGTCTGGTTAGGAACGAAGGCCTGCGAGAGCAAAGACGGTGTGGAGAAGGTGGTATTTTCGAGACCAAGAGGAGAGAGAATAGTCCTTTGGATGTGCGCAGAATATGTCGTGTCGAAGATTCTCTCCAGTGCGAGACCAAGAATGTCTATCCCAAGGTTCGAGTACATGGGCGTTGTGAACGGCTTGTAAACTGGGTGGTGTTTGCCGAAATCCCTATAGAACTCGGATTCAGAACAGGGTGGCAGGCCGTACATTCCTTGACAGCCTGGAGTGTTGTTTGCGTTGAGTGACGGAAATCCCAATGATGTCCAGGGGCTTGGGACGTTTGCCAGGTCCTCCATCACTGCTTTCTGTTAATGCTAGACTCAGAGCCTCGTTGGAACGAGGCTGGATTATTGACAAGGTGTCTTCTTACAGTCCAGTCCAATTCCAGACATATGCGAAGCCAAAGCGCCCACGGTCACATCATCCCAGTCAACTGAGAACCCATCACCCGCCTTAAGGTTCCGTAGCTCAGATAAATAATCTGCTACCGGATCATCCATACGCATACCCGCTTGGAGTATGCTGAGAGTGGTGAAGATCTTAGAGATGCTACCAACACGATACACAGTGTTTCCTGTCACTGCATTCGTTGAGCCTGTCTGGCGGACCGGAGGCGTGTAGTGTAGATCGACCAATTTGTCAGGTTCGTGGATGGATCGGACAGAGACGGAGACGGCTGTACCGAAGAAAGAGGAAGTGAGGTCTGAGAAATACTGGCTGAATTGGGAGCTGGCTTTCTGAACTTCCGGGCTTGTTGATGGGTTTGTGGGAGCCGGCAAGACTGGGCCAAGAGGTGGACAGTGTCCATCAAGCCCTCCTAGGACAACACTACCAAGGAAGTATGCAATAGTAAGGAGCCTGAGAAGCCCATAGTAAATTATATGGGTGAACATGGTGAATAAGCATTAGTAACTGTGTTGAGTGTTACGTCCGACTGAGTGAAAGAGGGTTTTCGGACTCAGACTCCTTGGAAGATGTTGAGGACAAAAAGTATGGGACATAATTACAACGGAGTATAAATATCCAAGTCGACATATGTCTTTGTATTACTAGAGTAGTACTGACAATCATCACAAGGTCTGTGGGACGTGTCACGGTGTGAAGCAGTCATGCAATTTTCCGGTCAAGTCACACGGCCGTCGCACTTGGGTAGCTTGGAGCAAAGTCCAAGCGGTTGACTGGGCGCTGTCCCATACCCATAGCCTCTCACCTCCTGTCAGCCCCTTCACACAACATTAACTATCAAATATCAAGTACAAACAGTAATGTGTAGCTTGAGCTTCCACTTTTAACAGAACAGATAGACAGTTGTCCAGAATCCCCGAAGCATCATTGGCGGGTCCATCAAGCACATGATGTTCTGCCACTTTCTCATCCTAATTTTTGTAAAGGTTGACAGCAGTCTTGGAAAATGGCCAGTCTATAACGAGAATAAAATCGTTAAATAAGTTCGCTCTAATGGGAAGAGCATCGACCATGGGGCGGGCCACTTACCAAATACAGTCCGGTCTTGATTCCTACGCGTGAGTACAACCTCATCACCAGTTCGGATCTCACTCCCCGTATCTGACGCGCTGCAGAAACCGTATCTTCCAAAGACAGGATTGTATTTCCATCCCTTATCTACTCTCCGANNAAATGCCGCTGGGCTTCCTGACAGAACGATGTTGGGCCGGAATTTTGTGATATCCATCCGCAGACTCTGGTCGTCTGCCTCCTCGCGGATGCGCCTGGTCACCTCGTCATTGGACTCGGTCGTGACCACGAGGAACTGCCCAATGTCTGCGAAGCTGATCCGCTCAGCTGGGGCCTTGAGAGATGACGGAATTATTGCCTGGCGTATGCGATACAGAATAGGCGGAAGTCTCTTACGGACAGCCAAGTCACTGTGAGGTGCCCCGGAGCCTAGGACAGGCCGTGAGTTCTGGCCGATGTAGACCAAACGGGCCTCGAACCCGAGGTACTTGCTGAACCACGCCGAAATGTCATTCCCCATGTCGTATGCATCGGTTGAGGCGCCATGGAGGTCTACATGGATAGTTTCCAGCTCTCCAAGCGCAGGCCTTAGGGGGATTCGGATCTGGCGCTCGCTGTGGCCAATCCAGGGAATTGTCTTGCCTGGTCGCACCTGAGCGTTCTCAGGTCCTGTCCAAGTGATGACAAGATACTTATCCTGGCCGTCGATTTCAACGAGTGTCGAAAATAGGACCATCTGAAGATAGAAGCCGCTATACATGGGCTCATACCGCTTGACTTCTTTGGTTTCTGGGTCCCGGTGAACCTTTTGAAGGCAGAAAGTACGATCGTATTCGAAACCAAGTGAGCCAATCTTGCCGACCTCGAGGTTACAGCCTCCGAGTCCCTTGACGGGATAGAAATACAGCTTGGGGTAACTCAGTCGCCAATAATGTCGGGAAGGAGAGTTGCTGCTGGGGACTTACCGCCTCGATCTTGAGTGGTACTTTGGTCCGGGTCGACTGATGTGATAAGAAGGTTTTATGCTGAAGCGCGTACGCCACGACAAGAGCAATGACCAGGGCTCCCAGCACAGCTCCACCTTCAATTCCTGCCATTTCGATGTATCGTAAGAGGGATATATGACATGAAGCGGAGTGAAGTATGAACGAAGTAAATGGTGGAGTGGGACGGAAGCGGACGGAGAAAATATTTGCGATTACGCCTTGGCATCGCATGACATAAACCCTTAATAAGCGGGATGAAGTATGGACCAAATAAATAATGGAGTAAGTGATTGATCAGACCAGGCTGAATTTAGTAGCTAGAAATAGTATCTGAGAGGAAAATCAACAGGCCATCTACAGTACGAGAAAATTCCGCAATGACATGCCAGCCGTTACGGCAGCTCCTGTCCTTACAGCACTATGTAAAGACTTAAATTTTATTAAGCAGGGGCTTGAGACTCTAAGAGGCTGTCGCTATAGTCAATTAAACTATGTGACTCGGCCATAGACTTCTCGTTTTTCTTCTTCTAAACAATGCTCTACTAAAGTTGCGTATTATTCACATTGTGAATGGTTAGCCCCAGCAGGGCTCTAGACTAGCTAGCTTATCTGCAGCCTTCAGCTAACGTAAGTCAGCTACCTTATCCACTAAGCCAAAAGGTACGTAACAATCCAGGATTATTCTAGCCAGCTCAGCCTACTACACCTATCAGTATCTTTATCTAGATTTTAAGGACCTTAGACGGCTTTATATACCCCGGTTTTCAGCTTGAACATCTTATAAGAGACTTATGCTATGTACTACGACTAGTAGAAGGGCGGTACCTCTAAATCAGTTTAGGCAAGGTTATAATATAGTTGATAGGTTCTTCGTTATTTATAGAAATATCTTCTCTTAAGAGGCTAGCTCCTTATACTATTATCGGTAGGATATAGCGCTATAGAAACGAGGTAGAGAGAAGAGCCTAACTCCGTTTTAAAGAGAGGAGGAGAATATCGTTCGTCGAACATGCTCGGTCGATCCTTCTGTCTCAAGATAGGTCCTTAAAGAGTAGAGTCTAATTGACCTAGTAGTAATGTCTTAGCTAGCCAGCGAGAATAGCGTAACAGCAGCAGCAGCGTAAAGTAAACTTGAAAAAAACTAGCTGCGAATCGAATCAAAAGAAGCAGGTTTGTATCTCAGTCTCTGGTATCGTCGTTTCCCTGCATGGGTCACTACTGAAGAATCGGAACAGAGACTGACTAGATTAAGCTGGACTTAATAGCTACAAATGATGCTGAGGAGAGAAAAGCTCTTAGCAATCTACAGCACAGAAAATTCCGTCATGAACACACGCCAGCCATCAAGGTAGCTCTTGCCCCGAGACCATGTTACGAGACGGGACAGAAGCGAAAAAAATACAAGTCCTTACACATCCGCGAACTTCTTGAAACGAGATAGCTAGTGTCTTGGAAGCTTCATACTTTCCCAAAGATGCCAGGTATTCGAGCACCAGCAGTACTTAGTGTGGTACCTTTTGTTGGCCCCGAGCCGTCGGGTGTGCCCCGTTCGTGGGTACGCATGCACGACCGACCGCATCTGTACGCGGGACTCGATATGTTTGCATATTCTTTCGCGTACATTTCAATCCACATTCTCATCAAATATGAACTGACCACATGGGTTTCTCAAAGTCGTCTCTGCACAGGACCCCTGAGTCTAAAAACACAAGTCCCCTGAACTGCCCCGAACACTCGTATCCAACAGCTCCATGTCCGGACTAATCTGCTATATCATCGACCTTGGAGTTATCATGGTCATTTGTAGCTAAGTTAATACCAAGTCGTTAGTGACCAATGCATGCCTAGGTACTCCAGAGACTTTCTCATAAAATTGGTTCCCAATTTGAAAATGGACCTGAGGCCGGTAGGGATAGCTAACAAATGACGACTGATTGAGTACAGCCACCTTGCCTCTTCATATTTTAAATATGTCGGAGGTATTCTGAGTTTGAGCATGTTGATTAGTCTCTAGATTGCCCAAATTCCTTTTTTTTTTTTTTTTTTTTTTTTTTTTTTTTTTTTTTTTTGCTTTAAACTTTTTCTATCTTGTTGTATATATTTATGATACTTTTCTTTCTTTTTCCTTGCCACTTTTTT
>MUZK01004432.1:0-13501 GCA_003013055.1 Juglanconis sp. DMW523 | reverse complement strand
CTCAGAACCCGATTTCCGGAAGGCTATCGGCTATTTCGTCTCCTAGAAGCTGAGCTTGGTGTATTTTCGGTTCCGGGCTTGTGGATCGATGCCTTTCATTCGACTCGAGGCCCAAAGCCAAGTATGACAGCGATGAGTCGGAGAGGATACTCACCACATACACCTGCTGCGAAGTGACAATCATCCTGGCCAAAATGTTGACCGCGAAAGTCCTCGCACTATGCTTCACTACAGTCAGATGCATCGTTGTAGTCACAGGAGCGACAGAGGTCGCGGGCGACGATTCTCCAAAGCAGTTCCCAGCGAGGCAGGAAATCAACGAGTTCGCTCATTCCGGGCCGCCATTCGACCTCTTCATTCTGGCCTTGCAAGCCTTGCAAGCGCGAGATCAGGATGATCCACTTTCTTATTTCCAAGTCGCAGGTAGGATAAGCAGCATTCGTATTGAAATCGCGATAGGTCTAATGCTCATAGGAGCGAATCAGGAATCCACGGCTATCCAAATACGCCATGGGATGGAGTAGAGGGGAACAAAACCTACCCAGGATATTGTACACACGAGGCGGTGACATTTCCAACTTGGCACCGCGTATATATGGCTTTGTTCGAGGTGCGTGAAGCTGGGTGGCATAAAAGACTGTGATGCTAATCGTTGAGGGCATAGCAACTTATTTACGATGTCGCACAAGACATAGCAAAGACATACGCACCTGAAGACAGGACTTTGTACGAAGATACAGCGCAAACCTTAAGGGTCCCGTACTGGGACGCGGTTATGCATCCTCAGCTACCCCCGGTGACTACGACACCACAACTTCTTATCAAGTCGCCAGGCGGATTGCAGTATATTGACAACCCTCTTTACAACTACACTTTTCACCCTGGACCACGGGGCAATGATTTTCCCGACAATTCTCCGGCAAGTGGCCCTGCAAGCCAGGTTGGTACAGGTTAGCCTTCTGCGTTTCTAATACCTGAATCTGTAGCTTCGTGATCTTCCGTGGACAGCGCGATGGTTCGACGGCGAGAAACAAGCGAGCAACCACGATTTAGCAAATGAAGCGCTAAAGTCAAAATGGCCAAGGGTTCTTGCTGTAGTATTCGGGTTATTCAACTACGTCTCCAGCTATAACGATTTTGCATGCGTCAAAGACACCGCGTATCAATTCGAAAATCTAGAGCTCTTGCATAATACCATCCATAATGGTATCGGTGGCCCAAACAGTCATATAACGCAGATAGAGTTCTCTGCGTTTGACCCGATCTTTTTCCTCCATCATGTGTACGTTTGTCCATCAGAAGCTTACACGAACAGCCCTATCATCTCGCTTGATTCCATCGTGCGCCTTTACCAGAACCGACCAAAAAAATTGTCTAATTTTGAATACAGTAATCTGGATCGAATTTTTGCTCTATGGCAAGTTCTTAATCCAGAGAGCGCTTTTGAGCCAGAAATGAACACGCATGGCTCATATGCCGTTCCAATCGGGTCCGTGGATACCTTCGATTCTGGTAAATGAACCCCCCCCCTTCCACTACTACCACAACTCTCACTGCCCCTGGCGTTTTTTTTTGGCTTCAGTTTATTCACAAAGTCATAGCCCTTGCTCCTTTCCACTCAGACGAAGGGGGCCATATGTGGACATCGCGGGAGGCTTGGAATATGTCCGTGTTCAAATACACCTATCACCCTGAGCTACTTGGCGTGAATGTTAGTGTCAACGACCGTCAAAGATTAGTGAGGCACTACTTGTGGGCCAGCTACTTCTCGAGATTTCCGCGGATAGACTAGGGTAGTACCACGAATATGAAAATAGTTGCCGAAATAAATGTCGCCTCATAAACATTCTTCTCTTTCCGTACCTCTTGAGCGCTACTCATTCATCGCCATAGCTTGCGCCACTGTTTACCAAACCCATCAAACCATGATGCTGAGCTCTTAATCTCATTGTTCACACCTGGGTCTATTCCTAGCGTCGTCCACGCAAAAATGCCATCATGCAATGTGTTACCGAGAAAGACGTACTGCACCAGAGGGTCCGATGTCTCTGCCTCTTCCATAAGAATAGCATCCTCCGAGTTCAATATCAGATGCTGGGTGTTTGCGGTGTAGGGATATTCGGCTTCAACCTGCCTTATGAGTGAAGCATCAAAAAATAATTGTCCGACATGCGAGGAGTGCACCGTCCTGAGGCTCGGATCATCACCGGAGTTTCCCAGCGTTGCGTTGTCACGAACGGCAGCGGAGACCATGTTGTGTACGAGCATATGGATGTGAGTCGTCCGCCCTGTAGTGATACTCGTCGTTAGGGAAGTTGAACACACGAAGCGATTGGGCCCCATGAGCAAGGTTGAGATTTGAATGGAGACTAGTAAGGAATATTCTAAAAACCCACGAGTACATTGACATACCTTCATAGTGTCCTGGAAATATCGTCTGGAATCGAAATACGCCATTAGAATTCGTGGGTTGAATGCCCCGAAGGAAGTTCGTATTGACGTTGGACTTGTCCTCGAAATTGCCATTGGCGATGGAATTGACGCCGCTATACACGCCGGTCGCATTGCAGTGCCAGATGTCCACATACACGTTCTCGATGGGGCGACAAGTGGAGGTGTCGATAAGCTGGATGTCCAGGAACAGCGGGATCCCCTCCTGGCCGCCGGATATGTCGCTCCGGATGAGCTCCCCATCCACATAATACGGGCCTTCGGTTGTTTCACTCTGCAACATGTACGAAGAATAATCCGAGAACAGCTGCACGTCATTTCCGTTTACCTGGATGGCCCCGGCGGTGAATTCGTGGTGGTGATCGAGGACATCGCTCAAACCTCGCGGTGCGACGCTGTCGGAATGATGACCCCCTTTGTCCCGCCTCAGCTGGGCTACGGACTCCGCCCGGCGAGAAATACCTCGAATGCGCAGATCAGAGTCTAGGAATCGTGATTTGCATTTCTCGATCGTTCGGGGATCTTGATGGAGGAAAGCCGCTCGTTTCCTGGCCTCTTCTGAGACGCTATCGTGAGGGTGCGGTGAAACACATGCCGCCAAAATGGTTGCGGATAGTATTAAAGCGTAAAAGTTGCCCATGATGTTTGGTAGGGTTTGAGTACAAAGTTCAACGTAAGATTTCGAAGGGAAAGAAAATTTAAAAAAGCAGGAAAAAAGGGAAGGAAAAAGAAATCACGAAACGATTTAGAGCGAAGCTTTGGAGAGGACTACCTGGGTACCGTTGAGCTCACCCTTAGTCATTCCCCGGACGGCACGAGAAGAAGTCCGACATATCCTTCGGTTTTGCCAGCTTTGATTGCATTGTCCTCAAAGTCTACTATAGAGACAAGTTGCCTGATAGATACCCATATACCTAAGTGCATCACTGCTAAAATTCACAAGCCCTCGGTGTTGTAAGATGGATATACCGTCTTAACAATGTTGACTACCTAACCTAGCGAGGCTGGCAATCACCAACAGGCCCCAGCAGATCCAACGCGCACAAATCCCTTCATTTCATCCCACCCCGGAATGCGCTTTGCTGCGTCCATGATGGTCTGAATGCAAAGCTGCTGATGTTCCCACTTTCTTGCGTTCTCCTCCACCATGCCTCCCATCGTCACCGCTGCGGCGGCTTGTGCAAGCAGGTAGACGCAATGTGTTACGTGATGGCTCTGTGTCGTCCACACCGAAGTGCCTTTCTCGAGTGAGTCCCAGTCCGCATCCTTGATCTCCCTGGTTCCTTCCTTATCAAGCCAGAATCGACACGTTGGCTGCCCGTCCGAGGTGAATGTGACGGCCTCGCGGGCCAAACTGACATCACAACGCCCCGGGAGCCAGCTGTGGCTCAACGGGTGATACTCACAATGCCGGCTGATGGCCGTTGGCGTGGAGTCTCCGCATCCTATTTCCGGGCTGTCTTCCAAAGGCGGGGAAACACGGGAGGTGGGTCGTACTGCTGCCGAGTTGGATAGAGAGAGTGCGCTCAAAACTATGGTTGTTGTTGCAAAAAGGATCGAAATCAGGCGCCATTTCCAGATCAAGCGCCGTTGCTTCCGCATGGTTCGGACCATGGAAGCTGCTGAGCCGGTCGACTCACCGCCATCGTCGCTTGCTAACGCCGAGTAATTGAGCTTTCGCTTAATGAGGCTGGATAAAATAGAATGGCGGAAATGAAACGGTTTGCTGGTCCCCAGGAGTCCTTGGGCGGATGGTGGCCTATCTTCGCAGAGCTTTTGATCGCTAATGTCTGCTGAGTTGGTTTCCTTATATTCTTCCATTGTCTACTATGCACTAACGAACCGAGAAATAAAGTGGCAGTCTTGACATGTCCGAGCGCATAGCATGTTTTGTGTAATCTATTTACAGTGAACGCAGAATTAGGCCTGTACATGTAGGGCTGGTCCGAGGGGAACAAGTGTGCTGTACTGGAAATAGCATTCCGTCGGAATCGCTTGACAAACCGGAAGTTATTGCTCTCCGGTTAGCTATTCCGACCAGTGATTCCGGCCATATTATTAGGTGGTACATCAAAATTTATGACACATCAGAACGGTTTCAATTCTGATTAGGACGGAAGAAAACCCCTGGTCTTAACATCAATCACCAAGAACGGGCCGGCCTCCCGTGGAAATTTATATCGTTGGAATATTCCGACGCCAACCTTGAAGTGGACGAACCTGACTTACATTTCGTCTCGGCGGCCATCCTTAAGGAGATAATCCATCTTCGAAGCCTCTGTTTTCCCGTACAGGACAGAAAGAAAAAGAAAAAACGCCAAGGAGGACAGTAAGGTGATCTTGGATATAACGTTGAAATCCATGCAATCTCTTTGGGGAAGTCCGGTTGCCATGGCAGAGCCAGTCTCTATTCAAACTCGAGCTTTTGGGTTGCCTTCCCGGTTCCGTTCCTGGTTCTCTTTCTTTCTTTTCGTTGGATCCCCGGAGGTCTCTGGACTGAAACTCCCCTCTCTAGATTAGACATAAACGTAAACCTCCTCTTACAGGCTGGTGGGAGTGGCAGAGCGCTATGAACTCCGTCATGAAGTAACGACCGCGAGCGGAACGAGCATTCAAGGGGCAAGGAAAGGAGCGAGGCCGCGGAGCCCGAGTGACGACGTAGACTGGCTGAGCGGGCCGCGAAGCGGCGCAGGGCAACTTCGTTGGGTTTAATTATAAGCCATAATCCTTCTTGCCCATCTGTCATAGCGGAACGATGTCCAACTGAATGCGGTGAGCGTATAGAAAGTACCAAAAAGCTGGTTAGCCGGCCCAATTCCTCGATAGCTTTTCAACCCAACAGCCTGGGACTTTTCCATGTTATCTACACTTCTAGACCTCAGAAGTTCATACTCCACATATCAAAGATAGTTGCGCTGTCAACAGCAATAGAACCATGACATTTTTACACAGCGAACCGCAGTCAGGCCCGCTCCTCCCTTCTTTTACCACCTTATTAGTTGTTCGCGTCCAGCCAAGCCACCCGGTCTTATAGTGGATAGGTATGAATTGTAGCAACTATCCGATAGCTAAGAACTACACTGACTGAGTTTCATCTACCGCGTCGCCAGTCGTGGAGCCTTACATAACATTACAGTAATGTGCCCCAATCCTTACTAGGTAGCTCCGGTCGTCCGGCCTCATCCTCCGAGGTTAGGGAAGGAGACTCCTGGTATTGCTTTTGTCAGGGCAAGGAACATAACCAAACGGCCGGGCAACGAGCTGGGGTTTCAAGGCTTACCGAATTTCGGATGTACAAAGACGCTGGGATCCACACGTTTCCGAACCAACTCATCCATCAAACGGTCCCAACTGACACACTCATGTGCTATGTTGGGATTTCCATTCGGTTTCGGAGTGCCATCCAGCCAACGCATGGTCAACGGGGCCTCATCTGCTTTGCACATTGTTCCTTCGAGGAGTGATTCGAGACAGTGGACTGACGTATATGTAAGTAAATAAGCTGCACGGATTTCCATATCAGAGATTCCACCAGAATTCTGAAGCTCACATGTATGTTTCCGGTCAGCGGATATCTCTGCCGGAGTGGAGTTTTGATAATAATACTCGGGGAAAAATGCATGGTGGATACGTTTCTGCAGGATTTACTGTAGTCAGAATAGATGAATTTTGCTTCTCAAGGAGGCTGACTTCAGACCAAGCAGTGCAACTGGTGCATAACGGTGTAAACCGCAATGTAGTTCCCGTTATCCAAGCGGATGCCCTCGTCAAGTCTACCAAGCTTGCTCATAAACTGGGAGGGTATTTCCGAATAATAATCTCGTTGGACCTGTCAGCAGGCTCATGGGCTCTCGGTAGGCATTGAACCCGGGTCTGAGCACTCACATTGCATAAGGTCGTCCCAGGCAGCATCGAGCTCAGGACTTGGCTGACCCATTAATGTGTAATCCGCTGACCACCCTCGTTCGAAGAAAACTGGCTCGTAGACAATGGCAGGTCGTAAAGGCGACTCCAACGTTTTTCCGCTATGCGCCACGATATGACTCCGCCACATGGAACGAATGGTTAAGGTGGATGATATGAGAAAGACTGAGTAAAGAATGAGAACAACGGCATTTAGCGCGGAGACACGCTTTGCAGACAAGAACAATGTACGGCTTGAACACTCGTCACGCTCTGCATCCACTGACAGCCTAGGGCCATCGTCTCCCGCGACAGGATGGTATGTCGCACCGTGTGGCTTTCCTTCGGGCATGCTTATTTGTTTGGCTCGTGACCAAATGCTATGAAAGGAAGAAGAGGTTAACAGCAATAGGATATAAAATGCAGCTATAGTAATATTTTGCGTCTGGTCAATATAAGGAGGTAAGGCACATCGTGTGGTCTCAGATCAATAGAACTACAGTGCATGATTCCCTTGCTATACTCAAGGATAGTAAGTGACGATCATTAAAAATGGGGGTAACCAAAATTGCTTTCCGAGATCTCTCGCCCAGTTCTCTCCAAAGCTCATCAACCTATCTAGTCATGACGAGTTTTCCGAGCGAGTTCTCCTAGAGACCCACATGGATTGACTCGCGCCAGCGTCCTACAGATTTCCCGGTTAGTTTATACGGCTTACACTCTGACCGAGTAAACCTCTATTTGAAGAGATTTGAAGAGATTCAAGAGAAAGACGCATTACGATCAACCATAACCCACAGAGCCGCGATTTTTTTTGGGAACCATTTGAGGCTCCAGGGAATAGTTAAGTGCAGCGGCAGTTTTATATCTTCAAACAGCCAGGAAGTAAGACCGTTTTAGACTGGAGACTTATCCGAGCGAAACGCGCCGGGCCAGTGTCGTCTGGGTCTCTTCGTATTTCCGGAGGGCCACAATGGCGGAACCCGGCCTCTATGAAACGGGTCAGTAGATCCCGGAAGTTACATGTTTATTTGAAGACTGGAGATAATTTTACAAATGGCCCATTTCAGTCTGTTCCAATCTGTAAAGTCCAGATGGGCGTAGGTGTAAATGGTTGTAGAGATGGGCCGTCCGGCTTAGGTAGAGGTCGAGCCCCGGCCGGCCCGGACAAGTCTTCATTTCGTATGTGTAAGTATTCATACAAGTATCTGACACCGCCTCCACGTGCGCTTTTTGGTATAACCAACTGGTAGAGCACACGCAGATTGATGAGTATTAGTCCGGAAAGAAACAATTCGGTATAGTTAACCGTGCAAGGGTAGTGTACCTACCTACGTATGAAACACTGCAGGTGAACGCCTATGTAACAGAATCGATTACCTGATTCCAGCTGGGATAGGGGAGGGTGCATAAATATATGGCCGTCGCAGGGGCGAGCTACGTTATTATGCCTAACTACCATACTGGAAGTGCCTAGGCTCTGGCAACGGTTGTCAGAGGCTATCACGCTTAGCGAGGAGGAAATTAAGACCGTTTCTTTCGTCTATAACCGTTGCCAGCGCCCAGGCAAATCCGGTACGGTAGGTAAGTACGTAACTAGGTAGTCTGTGTGTGGTCTACCAGGTAGGTAGGTAGCTTATATAGCGATGAGTCTTCAGACACAAATCTTTTTGCTGTCATTCTTTGGCCTTAAAATAGCGTACACTGTACGTGACTACCTAAGTAAAGAGACAATATGTTTCTACCCCAAGCAGGCGAAAACCGAAAGAGCATGAACATTGAAGCTCAGCCACCACGAAAAGAATTTCCAGGCTTCATATCCATAATACCAACCGCTTACTTTTCAGCGGGGGCCGCCTCGAAATCCTTGTAGCTGTACCCAAGACCATCAGCTCCAATAGCGCGCTTCTCAGCAGGAGCCGCCTCGAAATCCTTGTAGCTGTACCCAAGACCATCAGCTCCAATAGCGCGCTTCTCAGCAGGAGCTGCCTCGAAGTCCTTATAGCTGTACCCAAGGCCGTCGGCTCCAATAGCACGCTTCTCAGCAGGGGCTGCCTCGAAGTCCTTGTAGCTGTACCCAAGACCGTCGGCTCCAATAGCGCGCTTCTCGGCAGGGGCTGCCTCGAAGTCCTTGTAGCTATACCCAAGACCGTCGGCTCCAATAGCACGCTTCTCGGCAGGGGCTGCCTCGAAGTCCTTATAGCTGTACCCAAGGCCGTCGGCACCAATGGCGCGCTTCTCAGCGGGGGCTGCAGTAGCTGTAGCTGCAAGCAGCGCGATGACAGCAGTGTATCTCATTTTGAAGTGGTTTGGTAGACAAGTTTGCAGATAATATCTGAAGAAAGTGAGACTTTTCACTACTAAGGCACAGACCCAATGAAGTGTAATGGTCAGATGGATGTTTCCTGTGGAAATTTGCTTCGGTGTATGTAGATGCTCGAGTTGATGCTGTAACGTATAAGTTGTATCTTGTCCAAGAGGACCCGTCCTTATATGTATTCGTGAACTACGAGGAATTACGGAAGGACCCCGGAGTTGCCACAAAGCGCGGAAAACGTTGATACTTGGTAATCGGGCATTAGTAGTGCAGATACGGCTAGATGACGGAGTGCGTTTAAGAAAACAAGCGATTTTATCCTTTTCCCCTTTCCTATAGCTTTATCTAATAATCCCATTCAACCTATTTCGACGCAACGCGGTGGTACCGGGCTAATAGCTGTTGCAATCACATGAATTTCTTCTTAATGGGTGTTATTTTAGAGTGAGTAAACTCTTCAAGTGACTATGAGCAATTGCGCGCTGTCGGGGTTGGGCGGAGAGGGGGGGGGGTTATTGGCGGCGAGCGAGCAGGTGTAATTACCGGTGCAGTTTGAGAATCGAAACACGGATAGCCACTTTACCAGTGTATTGAATACACTAATGCCATGTTAGCAATTCTCAAAACGTTTCACCTCTTCGGATTTGGCCTCCGGAGACCTGTTTTGCTCTTCGCTACCACTGAATTATATTTTGGCTAACCGAAGGCATTCATTCCTGCGGACAACGTCCAGAGCAAGTCAGTGTGCGTAAACAGAGCGGACTCTACGTAGGCATTCATAAGTCATGCCCTCGCATTACCGGAAAGTATATCGACATGCGTTACCAGCACACGGATCCAGACTCACATTCAAGTTGGTTTATACACTGAATTCCATTAGTTTCCCGGAAAAGTAATCTTTGACGACGGCAAGATCCGCACTGCCTGAACACAAATTCTAACATAGGTTAGAATACCTAGCTGCTTCCTTCATATGGTTGCCTCAATTCCTGGCTCATCGGCCAAGCTGGAATGTGAAAATGTTCGGTCGAATCTTCAGGGATAAGTCCCCTGATGGTCGTTTACATGAACATGAACCTCTTCAAAGGTGCGCCTCAATATCATAAGTGATGCATATTGACAGCGACTAACATGAGTGTAGCCCTCAACCCATGGATAGTGAGCAGGGTTACGTATATACCACTGCAGACTGCCGGTCTTCATCCTGGGGAAAGAGAATAAGGATACTTAAGGATGTCCTACTTGCTACATTTGGAGTGCTAGGACTATTCGCCCTCCTATCCTCCCTGCGCAACCAGGGTTTGGATGGCAATACGACAGATCTCTGGAGAAGGTCTTGTTATTGCGGGAATTCCACGTCGGAGGCGAGAACATTGGGATGCAAGTATGATGCACTGAGTGCGGCTTGGCTACCGGAGCATTGCCGCGATGATGACCTCACAGCTGAGTTTCTAGGCCATGAGAGCGGGCCATGGCACTATTGGGCGGATCAGGAGCATACTCAAGAATTGACCCTAGATGAGGTTGGTGAGCTAGGTAGGTATGCCCGTCATGTCGCTTTGATGGCCAACCCTTCCCTGAACTCATATGTTTGAAAGCTTGGTAGTGTGCTGACCGGTCCCCATATAGCGAACAACCCCAAGGCCCTGTTCCATTCGACGGGTTGGGAACACCGCACTCACTGCTTATTCTACTGGCGCAAGGAGCACAACTGCACAGCGAGGGGCGGTGAGTGGATTGGAGACCATGTCCAGCATTGCATCGACATCATTGATATGCAAGGCGGGTACGGCTCCGTTTCAGACGTTGTCTTGGATGCATACGTGCCTAATGTTGGCCGAAAGCGCAGTGTATGTGTGGATGCATGACCTAGTAAGGTGGAAGGAAGAGAGCCAAGTGAAGGATAGCGCGATCTGCTCTGGAATATCTGTATAGGTATAATCATGTTAGGGAGTAGATTTGACAGGTTGCTGAATGTGGAGACTATTGAACATCGCGGGACTCATATAATTTGCGGAACCTCGGCTACACCATGGGCTACGAAAAATATCAGTCTGAAGACCTGCGATTTTCCGAATTCAGCAGCAAGTAGACCGGTGTGTCCTGCTCATTTCTATTCCCATGAAATTTGTATGCTTGAGCGGCTACTCGATTCTATCCACCCAAGGCAGTCAACATACCAGTTGCCGCATAACATCTAGTATAAACTTTATATATGCTGTTCTGGCTCCAGCACCAGAACCTTATGAAATATCCGTAAGCTAATATTGTCTCCCAAGCTCTTCGAATACTTGAGAAGCCTCTAAAGACGAAAAGATGCGTGGGGTGCCCCTTGCTCCAGCGCTCCGGTGAAGCCATATAATTAAAGTACGCCAGGCCAAGACGGGATGCGATGCATGCTCTCCAGATAGAGCGCGCGCTCCTCGAAGAAGGCGACCGATCAGTCCCGGCCCGAGCGACTAACGGCGAAGTTTCGTTTTCCTAGCACATGTACCCTCCCCGGCGGATCTGGGCCATTTTTAGGAGTGTCCAGGATGCTATTTTACAGACTAGCTGCTATATATTTGTATATCGCCTTAGTAGATACTATTATTATATTAGTTATAGCTAACCTATATTTAGAGGATTATACCGTTTTTCCCTCCTAGGAGCAGAAGCAGCTATAGACCTATAGTAACTATAGTATAGCCTATATTAGTAATAGCTACTATAGTATATATTTTATTAGTACTACTACTAAATATAATAATAAGTACTTTAACTATAGCAGACTTGGCTATTAGGCTAAAGACTACTAATAGAAGGCTGTTCAGGAAGTTAAATGCAGGTACCTACCTAGGCAGAGTAAAACCGTCTAAGGTGAGGAAGTATGTTACAAGGAATTTCACCTGATGTCAAAGGGTTTCAATATGAGAATGGATAGAAAGAAAATGAATTACTGGACTGATTATTTCCAAGGGCTGTGATTTATATTCAAGAAACGCCATATCCACAAGAGTCTAATATGCAACAACAACTAGGGTTGAACTAAACAGTTTAAACTTAACCTGTTAAATTTAACATTTGACATTCGAAGGAGTTATGTCTATCTGGACAATCAAAAACAGAGGATTTAAAAGTAACACAGCCGAGTTTCTAGTCTCAGGATAGAACAGGCTTTTCATTGGCCATGTTGCCGCCTGCTTCTGCAGTTGGTCCCAGGCGCTGAAGCCCCTTTACAGGGTGCATGATAAGATACTCTGTATGCCTACGACCTCCGCTCTTTTGTGAAGGTCATTCACTAAGGATAATACTCCCCTTTCGCGGTTCGACCTCGGAGTCAGCGCCCGTCATGCATTACGGCGGTCGCCTTTGTATTATATCGAACAATCCACGAAATCAGAACAGGTAGGCAGCACCTCTTCGGCGTGGACTCTGGCATGGAAGTTCTTGATATCTTTGTTCAGACTTCGGCTCTCGAGCTGTAGTCGGTCTCGTGCCCTACGACCATCTTCGCGTAGGTCTCGTAGTCGTCGTCCGGGTTCAGCTTCTCGCCCCGGGCGCGGCGTCACTGAGCTATATAGTTTCCGAATCGTTGTGAGGCATGCCTTCCGTTTGTCGATGGCTAATATGACGTTGCTACGGGTCTGAATTCACCTTATCGAATTGTTGGTCGGTCAATTTCGAAGGAGCGTACCCGTGCCGATGAAGGCAACTCATCGTTTCGACAAGGTATACTAGCCGCTCACTGCCAAAAGTAATAGGATAGCCTGGCAACCTGCAATGATGAAGTCCAGCATTAGTAGGCGACATTTGTGGAAGACCACTCTTGCCGATGGCCCCATTGCCTTATTTCTCTCTTCCATTGTAAGCTCCTCTGTCTCGCGTTGGTCTTCTCGCTGTAATCCAGGAAGCCAAAAACAAGCCACCAACCTCTCAGGCGTCGTGCATAGAAACATTGGGGTGGAGCGGTTTCGTAAGGCTAGTCGTCCGGCCATGAATCCATATCTCGGTACGGCGGAAGATGTGCTACGAACGCCACTCGTTTGCCCATGACAGGCGGTCGCAGTCCATCGTGCCTGGCACCCTTATCACGTAGAGCTGGTTAAAATTCTTGATATTATTTAAGGAGGCTTTATCGGCGAAGGCGAAGGCCAGCATGTGTGTAACAGGATTATGTAGTAGTATAGGCTTTTCGTGAAGCCCTAAGATCGTTCGCCCGCCAACTTTTAATAACTTTCACGTGCTCTAGATTGAGAACCAATCTAATACGGGCATGCGTACTGTTGCCGGCGGCACGAAACAATTGAAATTCCATATGCTTATAATGGACGTTGCTGATGCTATAAGCAGGATGGGAGCGACCTGTGCACGATTATGCTTGCGGATTATTTTCTTAGTATCGTTGACCTAAAGCTAGAAGAAAACGATTAAGATTATTAACGAAGAGACCGGCCTTGTCCTTTTCTAATTTTATTATCTGTTTTATTGAGCAACGCTTGGAGGCGAGCTTAGTTACGGCCTATACCCCCGGTTTATTTCCGGTATTGCTATTAGCTGCTTAAAAGTAGTATATCGGTGTTGCTATTAGCTGATAGGATTTAGTATCTTAGCATTAGATAGAGCTTGTGAAGCTCTTATAATCTCGTCGTCATCCATCCACTCTAGTCTAAGGGCTATTGTTTTGCTCTCTTACTATTAACGGCACTGTATGATCTTAGGTGCTAGGCTTTCGAGCATTCTCCATTGCATGAAGGAAACTGTTACAGCTTCCAAACAACAACCACTTATCCTGTAAGTACACAAACCATATAGGGTCCTAGATACCTGCTATCCTTCCATCTATGAATA
>MUZK01004431.1:0-35075 GCA_003013055.1 Juglanconis sp. DMW523 | reverse complement strand
CGGTGCGGGCCCGGAGAATTCGAAAAGAAAGAGAGAGACGGTAGATCGCAAATGGAATGTAAAAAAAGCCCTGGCTATGCAGGGTCGTCATTGTTCGCGAACGGTTTGACAGCGGCTTCTTCTGGCTGCTTGCCATGGCTGCTCTTCATATCGTGCTGATGGCAGCGCGTCTAGAGCCCCCCCCCCCCCAACCCATTGGTGGCATGCTGCAACAACGCAGATCTGATCTGAATTCGCATGTTGCCTGCCTTATCGATGAAGACGATCGCGTTTGCGCGCGTCTGTTATACCACGTGCAGATGATGACTCCTCTGCCGGCATTGCGTCTGCCTCAGCGCCGCATGGTGCTCTAGCTCGGCAAGATGGTGGTATGGTGGTCCACTTTTCAGGCAGCACATGCTGCTAGTGGACTCAGTCGATCTCGTTTTCCCACAGCCTGGGGAGGGGAGAAAGTCATTGCCTTGTTGAATTTGACGCACGTGTGCGCACCACCGGCGGCTCCGTCGTCAATCGTCCGAACAGCCTCTTTGTTCGCGTGAGGCGCGTGATGGTGGTCGGTGTTTCACAGAAAGGTGTCCCAAGAACACGGTGGAAGACGCCATTGGGGGGGGGGGGACCCGTTCCTTGACGAGCTGAATGATAAGGCGCGAACTGAGGCAACCCAACATTGGCAGCCGGAATCTGGTGGGAAGGAATGGCAGGATTCATCAAGCTTGATCAACGTGGGGGTGGGACTGCAGGACAACGACGACGATGGCGGACGGTTTTCGGGTCTGGTTTGAGGGGAAGTACTCAGGGAGCTCCCGAGGTCTGGCCAGCTGTTGTGGTCGCTCAAGATCTGAGGCTCTTCTACTAACAAATGCTATCTCGATGTTATGATGCTGAACAAACACTACACGATATGTCCCACGAAGCCGGTAATAACGGCTTGAAAACAGATCTTGCCAGCTGCCTGCACCTTCGCTACCCCATAAAGCTGTGTTTGCTCATTTGGATGAAGTCTGTGACCGTTGATAAGGTGTTGAATATTGAGTATAAGGCTCAGCTGTTAGTCTGTGTTCCGTGACAGGTGGAGATCTCCCCTCTCACAGCCCCTTTAGCCTCCCCCGGGCCAAACTCTGTTTCCAGGCACTACAATCCTTCCAGGACACAGCCACCGAACAATCAACCAACAACCAACAACACTTTTCCCGCTGCACAATGTCGTCATTGTAGCCCGCTTCTCTCAATCCGGGGCTTTTGTGTCATATGTCGAGTCTGGTCGGCCGCCGTTATCATTACCTAGGGGAACGTACGACGCACCCGTAGGACTTGACGTTACACTCAGCCTCAGCCGGAGCTGAAGCCTCGTCGCCCTGCGGTGGTCTGTCTAACCGGGCCTGTCGTGGGTGGAACATCAACGCCCCGTCCGCGATTGTGCGCCATGCATTTCGCACATCTCGCGCATCCGGTCCCCCCGAGTTGCCTCGGGAAGGAGTTTGGCGTCGTACGCGACCCTCTCCCTCGGAGCATCTGGAATAGTCTACGCCTGCTTGCGTCAGCTCTCGTGGCCGCCTGGTTGGGCTCGACGACGAACTTCTTTAGTCCTTTTCGTTCATTTCCAATCTCGAGGCTGCGATTGCACAACGGCCCGGGTAGACGGAGAGTCCTTCTTGGCGAACACATTCGTCTCCTTGTGTCTCAGCTTGACCACCATGAGCCTTCCATCATCCGCGGGACTGTGCGCTTCCAGTTCGTCTTATCCTTACGAGCCTTGTCCGGCACACCAGAGCCCGGGAATGCGCACCATGTACCTCTTCAGCTGAACAGCCCTGCAGTCCGATTCCTCCGGCCAGAGGCATCACTACCTTGTCTCAGGTCCTCTGCCCATGCATGCTGTCCAAGTTCTCAATTTCATGTACGCCGAGGAGGAGAGGCAAGAAATCAAGGTTTCGCCCTCGTCCTAGGATCGGAGGCCGACGTCAAATTCTGCTCGGCTTGGAAAGTGCAAGACTGGCCGGTTTATCTCAATGGCTTCACTGTAGTTCATTGATCGTGTAGGCTGACTACCTTGGTAATAAAGGATGGCCGATTGTGTCGAAACCCGTGGTGCTAATTTCAGAGGACACTTTATGTGTAGGGAAGGGTTGAAAAGCGGCATAACGGATGCCGAAAACACCCATCTTTGCCTGACCCAAGATTATCGTCCACTTCCACTTGTCGTGAGTGCGTTCTCATACAGTTCTGCCATCTCCAGCCGGCTCGATTTCACTATTCGGGCTCCTGTCCACAAGGATAACAACACGCAGCATAGGGCCACTCACAGCATCCTTCACGGCGCTGACAGCATGCTCTGAATGATGCCGGACTCGCTGGCCCGTTGCCAGTGCCCAAGCCGTGTCATATACAGATACGTCAGATTCGATATTCGTCACGGACTTCTGGACACAGACGCCACTGATACGAATAGCCTGGCAGACGAGTGACCTCACACCGGGGCAGCAGCCATGCCCGTTAATCTCGCCCTGTCCTCAAGCGTGTGCGTACCAACGTCATCCTCAGTTTCATCGTCTCGATCAACTTGGTCAGTCTCAGCTCTGTCCGGTGGCGCAGCAGCTGGTATTCGCGTAGCCGCTGCACCTCGTCCCCTGGCCTATGCTGCCTCGTTGTGCTATCTCTTTTCTGGAAAAGACGAAAGGACAAGGACGGTCCATCTGCAATGCCACTGTAAGTAGAATCCAGCTGTCACGCTGTGTTTATGGCGCTCCACTGGAGATGCCGGGGTCAAATGGTCACATGGGTGAACTTGATCATTCAAGACTGGACAATGCCACATCAGCACAAATCTCTGGCCATGAGGACTGAAATCTGGGAGAGTAATATCACAAGAAGGCAGGACGAGCTTTCTTAAGGCGCCGTAATAGAGAGACAGTGGCTAAATGAAGGATTTTACCATGAAGAACTTTGTCACCACGAGTTTACTTCCACACAAAAGGTTCAGCAAATTATTAGAAAACGAGCAATATAAGTTTCCATATCACATGATTCTTATCTAGGTACTAGCGAGCTTCCGAATCAAGTATGCGTTATGCTTCTCGGCCTAGCCTTCGCTATCTGAGGAGCCTTGTTCTCCTAGATAAAAGATATTCTAGCCACGGCTCGTCAAAGCAAACATCCAGCAGATAGTACGTCGATTCGTTTCATGAATCCAGATGGTGGCAGCCGGGCAACGCAAAGATGCATTAGGGCGTCAAAGAGGACACGGCAGGTGGAGGGTCGGAACACCGCAACAATATCAAGGACAATACTAAGGTAAGTGAGTGAAGGCGCGGAAGTTCACTCGTCAGGAACCATACCCTTTCAACCCCTGTCGAAAATTACGAATCAACCTTCAACAACATGGGCACAATACCTACTTCGGAGTGGTCATCGTCACATATAAATAGCGAGCTGCTCGGCCACCTAGACAGCCAACATTTCCTTCCCATCCACATCACTCACAACACTCCGAACATTCACTTCAATAAATCATTAAGCTTTACGCTTCAAACCAACCATCAAAATGCCTTCCAACACCCAGACTGCGAACTCCTCCATGGGAGTTAACGGCTACTCTCTCTGCGTTGTCATGTAAAGAGGCGACCTTCGGGTGCCTCTTTGCAGCTGCAGGCGCGAGAATTCTACAATAACGGCACACGGAATGCTTCTCTCAGCTGGAGGTTCAGCGACTTCAGCCGTCACGGACATCTCTCGTTCTGCAACCACGCAAGAGCCAACCAAAAACCTCGATGAGCACCGGGCTCCACGGCCGTGCAACTTTCTCGCTTGTCGAGCGCAAAATCTTCGCTTCTCATACCTAATCGCCATTCAGTATCATAAGGTGACGATTGGATACGAACAGACGGTAGTGGGGCTTTTGAAGAGGATCTATTGGGACCGTCTTGGACTGCCTACACTACAATGGTGATTGGCTGCCTCGGCATGACTGATGGCATTTTGGGGGAAGTGGTTGGATTTTTCTAGATATTGCATATGTCGCGCTTCTACTGAGCATCGATATACCGAATGAAAACTGGCCTCTTCTCTTTAGGTTGTATCTCTGATCTGCAGGGTGGTCCCGTGACTCTTTCAAGGTTTCTGAGATCCTTGTCCATTGAATTAGACACTCCCTGGCGGTGGCCTCCGTCGTCATTAGGTCGTCTCTTATTCGGTCTTCAAATTCATTTTTTTTCTTCTTTCTATTTCCAATTCGTTTGGAGGCTCAGATGATGGTAGTCTTCAACCGATGTTGACGTGACCAAAACCCGGACCGCATCCGTGCCATTGACGGGACATGTCCCGGACCGTGTCAAGGACGAATAATCAACAGCGCAACATACCTCCACAGGTTGACGGGTATTTCGAGACCACGTCTCTATGAATTATCGGGATAGTAGCATAGTACTAGACTATTTTATACTCCACTATGTCTAGACCCTGCCTGGTCTGACTATACTGGATGGGCATGCATTACAAGCTTAGCATCTACAGAGGTGTACGTATAGCGGCAACTGTTCTAAAATCTACTTGATAACTTGTAGCTACACACCTTCTGACCATATACATCTGCACCTATACAATATAGATAAGACTCATTCCACTGCCTGATCGGCATTCGATAAACCAATCCCTATTCATTATCATCGCTAAGACACTTATATCCCATTCTATCAAACGCAGGACGATGATTGTGCACTGAGAACGGAAAATTATCGAGGGAGCCGGTTGAAGCCATTTGTGCCACGTAACAGCGCACCTAGGCTGAAGTTTATAAGAGTATAAATATTGACTATGGTGCGCCGCCATGCGATTCCAACGTGTCATCTTCCCTTCCGAATTTGATCAGCCTCACACCGATAAACATATAACATTTCGTATCAGACCTCGAACTGACCCAGCTCAAGAGCCTTCATCCTTGCGTTCACACGCGTGAAAAGTGATCCAGACGTGGGCGAGGGCTTCTCCCCCGGCAGCATCATGGGCGCCGGGACCACTTGGAACTCCTTCGTCGTGCTCTTTGGCTGGTTCTTAGGAGAGCTGCGCCGCACATTGCCGCCCGGGCGCGCGGGCGCCTTCTGTCCCGCCCCTGCTCCTGCCCCGACGGATGCTGCTGCCCGGACGGCGCCCGCTGTGCTTGAGCTGGCGAAGCCTTCCGTTCACCCTGTTGTGAGGGCAGCTTGTTCGAGTTTTTAGGCAAGGTCTGACTAGGGGAAGCAGAGGCCTGCCCCTGGGCGCCACCGGGTCTGCCTCTGGGTGGGGCTGGTGCACTGTTCGAGGTTGGTGGTGCTTGTGGTGGCGCTGCCACCCGCAGGGGGGCGGCCCGTATAGGAACGTTTGCCTTTTGGGTGGCGGGGACGGTTGGACGATTACCCGTGGTTGAAGATGATTGGGAATTCATGCTATATATGTGGAATATATATGTGTGTCTGTGTACGTGTGTGTGTGTGTGTGTGTGTGTGTGTCTGCGTGCCTGTGTCTGTGTTGCCAGGGTGCTGGTGATTCGGACGTAAAGAATTGAATCTGGACTTGGGTGCATACGTCAAGACTTTATTATGTTCAGTTTCTAATAAGCATTGCAATGGTACTTGGTCGACTTGTGGCCCGTGGAATCTTGCTGCTATTTCGAGCGGAAGAGGATGTTGGTGCCAGTGACCAGACCGAGGAAGAGACCGAGTAAAGACAAGGTCCAGATTCCTACGGCAACCTTGGGTTGGGCATTCTCCGGCCAAAATAGTTTCAGAGTCCGTATATAGTATTATAGCCACTGACCTGGATGCGGCCTCAGCAGTTGGTTGAGTTTCTAAATCTATTTGCAAGGTGACATATTAACGGAACTAGTGGGGACATTCTGACGCTGTTGGTTATACAGCATTAAGTTAGGAGGCTGGCTGTTGTGTGGCGACTTGTGGATGTAGATGCGAGGTAGGCCTGGGCCACAAACACACTAACAATAAAAGCTGCAAGGCCAGTGACATCAGGTTGCGAGTCTATATGGCTCACAGTTTAATTAAACGGCACATGTGACTTTTTAGATAAAGGGATATTATAATAAGACGTAGCATAACAAAAGGCCGTGCAGAATAGCTGTAATAAGACAAAAGACTCTATATCCATCCTGAATTAGCTACTTCATGGCCTCGATATCCTCCTGAGTAGGCTCGTAGAACTCTAGTTCATCCATAACTGGCTCGTACAACACCTTCTTTTCGCCACCAAATTCGCGGAGCAACCACTCTTGACGGAGCCTGTCATTAGACCACTCTAGCGGAGCCCAACCAGCCAAGTCCGAGAGCGATGTATTCCAGAAGCGTTTCATAGGGTTTGGCGGCAACCTTGCCAGTTGAGCCGGTCGTTTTCCGTACTTAGTCATTTCCCATACCGTCGAAGCATTATAGTCGATTAGCACCACACGCTGTGGACGCTTCGCCGTAAGCTCGGGCGGCGGTATAAGGATCACATTCCGTGGCGCTAGATCTCGTTGGTCGACCCCTGCGTGGTGCTGTTTTACAACGCCATCAAGGAGTATAGCTAACACTTGCAGGCGATAGTCTTCGCTGAGATGCGTAGCATCAATTTGGTATGGGCCATTTTTGACGAACAGATCCTTCATACATATGCCTGAAAGATGTTCGATAAGAACCAGACGAATGTTTCTTTGGTGAGTTTCCTGCTTATAGGAGGTAGGGAGACTGAATGTCCAAGAACCAAAATATACTGGAGCGAACGACCCTGTCTGGCCGGCTCTCTCGAGGCATTCATACGACGCAGCTTCGATGCTGTAGTCTTTATCGGCTTCGCAAACAACGTCAACCGGATAGCAGCCAATGTCCGACGAGAAGGAATAGTAGAGCGGATCATATATCTTTGCTACAGCCTCAAAGGTCTTTGCACCTTCTCTGTAAGGTGTGATTGAGCAAAGAAGTATCTGGGCACCTCGAGCGTTTCCAATGGCGAGAGACTTGGTAACGACGAGCCGAGCAGTGTTATATTGTGCTGGAGCCGGCCGGGGTGCTTCGAGCGGTGGATGAGTAAGGACATGTTTGGTCTGAGATACAGAATACAGCCACTCCTCAGTACTCCATGCGTACGATCCAGCGGGGTAGATGCCACTGCCGCCGAAGGGTGGAGGGGCAGTATGCGTCGAAATGTCGGCTTCAAAGCCGGGAAGGTACGGGCAATCCGGTTTGTCTGGGTCTACTGATGGTGGCGTCCACATTTTGCGGAGGTGGGTGGGTTGTATAGAAGCAGGTTCGTTTCCGGGGGCGTCGATTGACTGCCCGTTGACGAAGGGAAATTTTGGAAGTGATAACAGGCGAGACCAAATTTGAAATGAGTGTAGCCGAGCAGTCGATGGTTGCGGCAGATGCGAGCGCAGGCAGCACCTGGATGCACCTATATCTGTGATTCATCAACTGTTGGTTGAGTGTAAGATTCCTGGGACGCGTCGGTTTGTCCTCGCTCGAATCCTTGGGCGGGGAGCACGGACCCCATCTGCTGTGGGCCCCGTGTGTGGTCTGAATGGTCACAATTGAATTGATACCTTTCGCTTCGGCTCGACCTCGCGTTTGAAAATCGCTGGCCATCATCGATTCCACCATGGACCGTGATTCAAACTCCAACGTTGATTCTTACCCCCGAGGGTCTGAATATGAGCATAACTTCCGTGAGCAGACATCTAAAATGAAGTCATCCCTGGTTCTGGCTATTCATCGGAAGCATGTTGGCCATCAATCTCAGCTTTGCTGGGGGCACCGGTGGCTTTGAGCCTGGTCCTTCGCCCAACATAGTGTGGATCTCTCTTATCTACCTTCTTACGGAAATAAAGGTAGTCTTCCTGCTATTTGGCAAGATCTCACATAGCTTCAACCACGAATGATGCGATCTCCCACGGTCCATTGGATGCTTTTATGCTACTGCCAACAGGGCTTTGCACCTTCAGGTTCTTCATATATAGGTCTCTCCTCTTGCTGAGTGGTTGTATCATCGGCCTCATTACTCGCAACCCCAACACGCTCATCGATTCCGAGGTGCTCTTCGGGCTTGCCTTTGCGTCCCAGATCTCTGAGATTTGAGGCTCCGTAGGAGAACTGTGGATGACAAATATAACGACGGCGTCTGAATCTAGGCAAGACGAACTATCATCGGTCATCACGCTAGCGTACGGATTTTCTGTTTGACTAGAAAGTTGTGACCGTAATCTGTAGGTTGTCAGGTACTCTGACTTTGATGCCCACTGGAAACTACCTAAGGCAGTATCTGTATGGTCTTTCATGCCTGATGCATTTGTTTCGAGCCGAAATTTCTAGGCCCGGGTCTATCGTGCGTACTACCGATTGGTTTCTCTTAGTACCGGAAACTCACTACCGGTATCGGTGGTTTCCCGTCAGCCCTCTATTTCTATCAGTCGGTTTTTAAAGGGAGTGACTCTTCAAGATCTCGTGCTACGATAAAATACAGCCTGAATCCAGCAAGGCAGCATACGCCTTGTACAATGCATTCATCCAGCAAGAAGGCTTCTATGAATTCGGAGTCTATCGGCGTCGTGTATGCCGTTCACGACACCTTGCTCGACCTGATCTGGTTTTCCCCCTTCCTGATATAGGCCTTTGACAAAGTAGAATCAATGCTCGCTGGGAAATAAGCAGAGGAGAAGCCTCAATCAAGTTTTTCAACCTCACCCAGTCATATATAGCAGTCATATCTCGTTTCTAATGAGTTTCCACTCGGCGAACGCCTTCTTATTTTGGTGAGCATGCGAATATGATGACCCAAGAGTCTTTGGCTAAATTTTAATTTGAAATTCTATTATATTTAGTTAAGGCGAAGATAGATGAGTTAAAAGATCCACTGGGTGGGACCATAACCATAGGCACCAGCTGCTGGATGGCTGCAGCAGAAATGCTGGGTGGAGCAAGTATGGCTCACTACTTACCTATAGAGGCTTGCCAGGTGAAATTATCCGTGAACGTCTCTTAAGCCAGTTTCAATTTCCCTACAGTTTTCTGCATGGTCAAACATACGGAAGCATGTTGAGGCTAGGAAAATAAATTCAGGGGAACCCCCATATGCAGATAATACTCTCTTGTTGCATGCGTGCTGCTGTTACTCGGGAGCTGTCCATTTCAGGCCGTCTCCCTCCGCGCTAGCACCTCATCCTAGCGCATCATTGTGAAAATAACTGGTGCCAGTATCGTGATCGGTAGGTATGATTCCCTCATGTTTCGAAAATTGCTCGTGACGGCTGCCATTCAAGTTTAGCATCTGGGCACTTACCTACCTTGCAAGGAAGCGAACTGATGGCCGCTGATTCTGTGCTCTTTCGGTACGGACGTACAAGAACAACGCCGGCCTTGTCAGTGGCGATAAATGTCCAGGAATAACCTGAGGTGCCTACGTAAGTAAGCAATATGTTCTGTGATATAACTTGAGCTCTCGTGGCGGTCCGTGGTGAATTGTCCGACACAGGTGACAACGACTCGCTCGACGTCGCTGATGACCTGATTCAGCTGTTTTATGACCCAAGTACGTTGATAACAGCAGGATCGCGATGTGTCAAATTCGCAATTATCGCTCGAGATGGTATCATGCGCCAACTGCGGGGTCCACCCGTCTCAACACGGAATAAGGCCTCGACAGGCCGCGAAAATATGCACAATGCGGTGCCTCTCAACTCTATTTCGGTATTCCTCCTTTTCGCATTCCCAAGCGGGTCTCGAGATCTTTCAGCCTCATCTGTTTCGTCCAGACCCAACTTTGAATCGCCACATTACCAAAGCCGGCGGACCGGGAGCGGGATGGAATCGCCGGATAGTATGAGATGGAGCAGTTTGTATCGACCTTCAGCGCGTCCGGCCAACCACCAAAGGAGACATGCAAGCAGTGCAGATTCCGGAAAGTTCGATGTGATGGGAGACGTGGCGAGAAGGGCTGCGGCGACTGTGAGAGGCTGAAATTCGACTGTTCCTTCGTTGTAGGGCCGACGACACCCACAGCGATCCACACGGCAGTCGAGAACGCCAGCACTCTACCCAGCCCGACGATAGAAGTTGGTAGAGTAGTTGAGCGAAGAAGGACGAGCAAGGCCTGCACCCACTGCCGACAGCAGAAAATCCGCTGTACCGGAGGTGCCCCGTGTCTGTCGTGCAAGAAAAAGGCGGTTTCTTGCGTCTATGGAACCGATCGCAGAAGAGGCAGTCGGGTTGCATCGAGCAGTGTAGCAGGAACGCCTACTGAGGCCGTTTTCCCTGGAAGCACAGAAGAAGCACATGGGGCCGACGACATATCAACCACGTCACCGACGACACCAGGAACCACAAACTCGGAGCCTGCCAGAGTCACACAAGCAAGGGTTGGCCCCCTCCTCCTACCGCCTGAGGTCCAACAACTCCTCGAGTTCTACTTCAATCATGTGTACTCGCTTCCCTCGTACGCGTTTCTGCACCCGCAGACGACCATCAGGCAATGCAGTGAAGGGAACCTGGATATCTGCCTCTCCTACGCCATCTCGGCCGTCGCCAGCCACCACAAAGGACCATCCCAGGGACGAGGCGATGTGCACTTGAGCTGGATCCAGGCGGCCGAGGAGCTGATATGGAAACATCTCGAATCACCCACTCTCCCTCGTTTGCAGGCGCTGCTCCTGATCGTCCTCTACCGAGTGGAGACAGGCTCGTTTCAACGAGCATTTATGCTTTCTTCACTGGCAGCGAGGGCAGCGGCGGCGATGAGACTCAACTACGAGCGAGCGGCCCCGCAGGATGCGACAGGTCGCATATCGAGAGAAGTGAGGAGAAGAGTGATGTGGAGCTTGAAATTTGTCGAGCGGTACTTCTGCATGGGGCTACCTGAGTTCGAGCTATGTCCTGTGGAAAGCATCTACCTTGATCTGCCGTGTTGGGAAGAAGACTTCAGCACTTCGAATGACATCGAGGCCGAGACCGAGCGAAACCTCCAAAATTCCGACTTCGGATCATACCAGCTCTGCGTTAAACTCGAGATGCTTCGACGGGACATCGTGAAGCTCACGCGATCCCTTTCCGTCTACGACGCACCTTTCCCCCAGCTGCCCAGCCTCATGCAGGGTTTCGAGCAGCACCTTGAGCAAGTCGGCGGCGAGCTCCCCAACGGTCTGCACCTCACCACGGAACGAATCTCACAACTCCTCAACACGCCATGGCTATCCAGACAGGTCCTTGTGCACCTGTCCTTCCACCAGGCCTACTCCGACCTCTACCGCATTCTCCTCCGAAACTACCGTGAGGCTGCTCCAGCTGTCGTCCTCGACTCCCTGGATCAGGCCCTGCTCGTGAAGGCCGAGCAATTGTGCTTGCAGCACGCTACCGCCATAGTCGACATCCTCGCCACGCTGAACCAGCATAGCCAGCGCGCCCAGCTTTTGGAGTTCGACACCGCCATCTGCGGATACCACGCCACCCGGATCCTGCTCTTCATCGCGCAGTTCAGCCGGTCTCCTGTCCGGCCCAGCGAAGAGTGGGCGCTCAGTCGAGCAGAGCTGTGCATGGCCAGCCTGAAACGCTTCTTCCCGACCTCCAAGCTCGTGAGGCCCATCCTAGAGGAGATGAAGCGGGCGATCGCGGTGTTCTCATCCAGAAGCGCCACGACCACCCCGAGCCGGCTTGCCTCCCCTGGCCCGACAACCAACGGCTCCAAGGATCCGTCGATGGGACTCTCTGCCGCGGCCAGGGTGAGGCAGAGGCTGGCGATCCACAGCCTGCTTCGACAGGCTGATTTTACGGACGAGGATGAGGCAAATGAAAGAAGAGGGAGTGACGCCAATCAGCGGGTGGTATCTCCCGGAGTGAGTGGCCCGACAAATTCAGGGGTACACGGCACAGCAGGCCTAGATGTCTTGTCCAGGGCTGCTTCATCACACACTGTCTCATCCCCTACGGCATCGCCTGGTGGTGATACATGGGAGCCCCGATGGTTCGGCAACGGGGGATTTACCGACCAGTTGGATTTTGAGTTGGCCACAGCCCCTAGTTGCGGTTCCCGGACACCATCGCAGTCTTTCACTTTCCCCTGGCTTCAGAGATGGGGTGGGCCTGCCAGTGTCACTGGGGAAACGACGTGACAGACGAGGAGCTGCAAGACCGAGCATGTCAGCGGAGCGTGTAAATAGTTGTTTAGTGTTCGATGATACCATTTTACTCCTGGGCTACCAGATGATCTGATCGGCTCATGACCAGACTTCATTGTCTGCATACCTACCTTTGCCGAACCATGTAGTGTGCCGTACCACGCTGCAGGGACACATCACAATACCGGGGCTAGCGAAATGGCGTGCTGGCGTGATCTAAGTTAGAGCCATCGCCATCGCACAGCCGGCTACATTTTCCCTCGCTTCCTATGGCGTGCCCCCACAATGTCACAGCGGTCGGAATAAACTTGACCACTCAGAGCCTCATGTGACGACCCTCGCCATCTGGTGGGTCGGTGACGATATGCAAGTCTGGATGCCAGGCCCCGCTTAGCGGAGACCCGGAGATGCATTCACGGATGTCGGCTTCCTTCTGGAAGGGGGTATGAATCCGCGCAGAGTTCACGGCGGCAGGGCTGAAGTTCGTGCCCGGCCCCGATCGAGCTTCGAGGTGACCAGAGGTATGTAGGTACATGCGGAGTCTGGCACTCAGCTCGAGCACTTGGCCATCGTCTGTGTCCGCTACCAAGACACCACTTGTCCAATTGTTCTCTATGGACTGACGCTGAAAGAAGCCTGCACGGTCGTACTCTCATGGACCGGCTCATCCCCTATCTCCGCCATTTTCGTCTCCAGCATCACCGTCATTCGCTTCACCACATCCTGGTACTTTGGCTCATTATACACATTAAACAACTCCAACGGGTCCTCATCACAGTCAAACAGCTCCCACTCCCTCTGCTCATTACCCTTGTCGGGCGGTGCGGCACCCGGGACGTCCAAGGCCTGGTTGTACCAGTAGATGAGCTTATATCTCTGGTCCCTGACACCGTAATGCGCCGTCGCAGCGTGTGTCCAGTCATTGTTCATCCAGTAGCGGTGGTACGCCACCTGCTGCCAGTCCACCGGCGTCTTGCCGTGCAGGAGGCTCCGGAACGAGACGCCCTGCATGTAGCTGGGCACCTTGAGGCCGGCGAAGTCCAGGAACAGCGGCGCGAAATCCACGTTGCAGATGATATCGTCGCAGACGCTGCCGGCTTTGATCTCCTTGGGATAGCGGATCAGGAAGGGCATCTGGAAGGACTCCTCGTACATGAAGCGCTTGTCGAACCAGCCATGCTCGCCGAGGAAGAAGCCCTGGTCCGACGTGTAGATGACAACCGTGTTGTCGTCGAGTCCTTCATCCTTCAGATAGTCTAGCAGCTCACCCACGCTGTCGTCGACGGACTGGATCGTACGCAGGTATCGCTGCATGTACCGCTGGAACTTGAATTCGGCGAGCTCGGCCGTGGTCTCGAAAGTGAAGACCGTGCCGTCGTCCACATCGATGAGCTTGAAGCTCTTCACTTCGTCATCGCTTGGAGCAGGGATCTTGCGCTGTGAGAATCCCATCGCGCTGAAGAGGCGCTCGCCTTTGGCTCTGCCTCCGTCAGGCTGGGCCAGACCGAGGTCGAAGTAGGTCATGTCCTCGGCCACGCGCATCTTGGCGATCTTGGCGGCCTTTGCTCGGTTCTTGTAGTCGTCGGAATACGTCTCAGGTACCTTGATCTTGTCGGTGTAGAGGCGCTTGTGCCGGTCATGGCACTCCCACGACCGATGAGGAGCCTTGTGGTGGCACATGACGAAGAACGGCCGGCTCGTGTCCCTGGCCTTGATGAAGTTGCGCGTTTTCTCGGTGATGATGTCCGTGACATATCCCTCCACCTCCTTCTCGCCGTCAGGCTCGATGAACGTCGGGTCCCAGTAGTCTCCCTGTCCCGGCAGCACACTCCAGTAGTCAAAGCCGGTGGGTTCGTGGGGAGCTCCCTCGCCCAGGTGCCACTTGCCAACCATGGCGGTCTGGTAGCCGCCTGTCCGCAGAGTCTTGGCGACGTTTGGCAGGTGTTTGTTGATCGCCGACGACAGGGTCATGACGCCGTTGACGTGGTTGTGCGTGCCGGTGAGGATGGCGGCGCGGGAGGGAGTACAGATGGAGTTGGTCACATAGCAGCTGTTAAACTTCATGCCCTCAGTGGCAAGTCGATCGATGTTGGGCGTGTTGTTGATGCCGGCACCGTACTGGTAGACACTTCGATCAGTCTTCAGTCTTTCGCCCACGCATGCTCGTATTTGACCGTTGATTTTCACCAGTTGCCTCTGGCTTCACTCTACACAGGCGCTGTTCATCGTCTCTCGGACACTTACGCAGCTAATGGCCTTGGAGGCGTGATCATCCGCCATAATGAAGATGATGTTGGGTCTGGTTGGTGCGGCCATGGTGGGCTGTGGTGCGCTTCCTGGGAGGGGGCCAGCTTGGCGTGTCTGTTCCCAACGGTACTCTTCGTGTGGACGAATTTGCATGTTCTAGATAATAACCCACGGTCATTCTCAGTTGTTGATTTATAGTTGCACACAAAGAAGTTCAGGCTGAGGGGTTGTTGAGCACGATGCATGCACACCATGTCTGCAGGGTCCACATTCATACTTGGGAATATCACCGACTTCCGGCTCGGTCTGACCGGCCCACGTTAATGGATACACATGGACACACTACCTAACTCGTGGCAACCAGGTGTGGGTCGGTAATGGCTGTAAAAAATTCCAAAAGCGAAGAGAAAGAGCATTACCAGACCAGAGTCAAGGCCTCTCGTGGTGCGATGGACTCGTCCTCATCCCGGCCTTCAAATGCGTGATGGCATCGCTTGGCGCTTGGGCTGCGGTCCTCATTCGAGTCTCGTGCCGTGCTTGTCACAAGTAGTACATGGATGCCACCGATTCGGATCCTCAACCTCCCCGATATTGCGGATGTGATTTCCAACCACTCGGAACGGAGAACGACCATCAACAGGAACCGATTCGCTTTCACAGTCAGGGTTCATTCTTGAGAGGTTGGACGGTTCGAAGCCAATACGGAGTACGCAGAGGCAGCTTTGCAGGTCGAAACGAGCTGCTTCTCAACTGTACCAAGGAAGCAGAGGTGGACATAAGTATCCACCGTCCATTTGATACTCGTACTCGATCTCTAACTATGTCGGTAGACCCAAGCTGAGCTGAGCTTGGCTTGGCAGGACCGGGGCGATCAAAAAGCTTATGTTTTGTGTTTATATAGGCGAACGTCGCGGATCCATGGAAGCGGATACGGGGAGTCTGGAGGGCTAGACCTCCCAGGATATTAACTTCATCTAACGTGAAAAGATAAAAAATTGGACCGGTCGAGCACTGATCTTCCAAGAATAACAACAATGACGTCGAGCAAGGTTTATGGTTATGCATGGATGCTAGTTGCACTAGGTGTTTCAGACTCACCCAGCGGGCACTCTTTTCGTGTATCAGATGCCGTTTGTATACCCGGTCTGCCACATTCAAGGAGGCGCAGTGCCCTGATGCTACAACAGGGAAATGACATCTGCGACGGACAGATGGGCTTGTATCACCCAGACCCGACCTCATCTTTCGTTTTTCTTTGCGGTACCTCGCGTCCCTCATCTGTTGGATAATTGCTGCATCAACTGCTCAGCTTTCGAAAAGCTTGTCTCACGCATTGGCACACATTTTAATTTTCTTAATATCCTCTGGCTGCAGGCTGCCGTTCGTTTCTTCCGAAGCCATACTGTGATTCACCTAGCCAGGTTTGCGGACGACCGTTGCCCCACCTCCTCGGCAGCCTTCACCACATCCGCAAGATGGCGCTCAAGCAAGTGATCAAGGCAGCGGCTGCTGTGTTGATGGCAGAGCGGGCTTTGGCCGCTGTAGACCCTATCGTCGCCAAGGTTTGTCGGGATATATCGAACGGAACCCTTGATATGGCTGCCAGCTGACAACCCACCGCAGGGCCAATATCTCTTCCACTCGTCGAACGGCACGCAGTTCTTCATAAAAGGTGTCGCATACCAGCAAGGTATCGCCCCCGGAGGAGCATCAGAGACGACGGACTCCACCTTCATCGACTCTCTCGCGGACGCGCCCAGCTGCCAGCGAGACATTCCTCTGCTCACAGAACTGGGCACGAACACCATTCGTGTCTACGCCATCGACCCGACGGCGGATCACTCAACATGCATGAATGCTCTCAACGACGCAGGCATATATGTGATTGCGGACCTGAGTGTACCGGGGGAGTCTATCAACCGGGACAATCCTACGTGGACAACTGATCTCTTTGCAAGATACCAGGGCGTGATCGACAACCTGGGCCAGTACAAGAACACACTGGGGTTCTTTGCGGGAAACGAGGTCACCAACAACAAGACAAACAGTGCTTCGTCTGCATTCGTGAAGGCGGCAGTTCGTGACAGCAAAGCGTACATCAAATCCAAGAATTTCGGGCGGTGGCTTGGCGTAGGCTATGCCACAAACGACGACGCTGAGACGCGTGATTTTCTGGCGAGCTACTTCAACTGTGGCGAGGACCAGGATGCGGCGGTCGACTTCTGGGGCTACAATATCTATGAGTGGTGTGGCCAGAGCACCTTTCAAGAGAGCGGATATGAAGAAAGGACTCAAGCTTTCTCCAACTACTCGGTGCCGGCCTTCTTTTCCGAGTATGGCTGCAACAACCCGGGTGGTTCAGACGCGCGTGTGTTCCAGGACACCCCTGTGCTCTACAGCGACTTGATGAACAAGGTCTGGAGTGGAGGCGTCGTCTACGAGTTCTTCCAGGAGCAGAACGACTTCGGTAGGTTGTCCCGGGCGTGCTATGGTGCCGCGTAGGAAGACTGACGATATGGCAGGTTTGGTCGAGTTGTCGGGCACCCAGGCGACGAAGAAGAAGAACTTCCAGGCCCTCGCGGATGCCATCACATCGGTCAACGCAAACGCCACGAGCACCGGCATCAACATGAACTCGTACAACCCGGCCAACACCCCCCGCGACTGCCCCGCCGTCGCAGCAGACTTGTGGCTTGCCTCCGACGTGCTCCCTCCGACCCCCAACACCACCCTCTGCGAGAACATGGTGGCCTCCTCTTCGTGCATCCCCTCGGAAGCCATCATGAGCGACGCCGACTCGATGGCCTCCTTGTTCGGCACCGTGTGCGGCCTCGATGACACCGCGTGCAAGGGGATCACGGCGGACGCGACCAAGGGGACGTACGGCGAGTTCGTCATGTGCAACACCACGCAGCAGCTGGCGAACGCGCTGAACACGTACTACATGAACCAGGGGAAGGCCGGCACCGCGTGCGACTTTGATGGGCAGGCGAGGGTCGTCACGCCGACCGAGGATGCTCTGCCGCCGTCGAGTGGCAGCGGGTCTGGGTCTTCTGGTGGCAGCTCGGTGAGCAGCTCGAATAACTCGACGGGTACCGGTGGCACCTCTACCAGTAGCTCTGGTAGTGCCAATGACGCTGGTAGCAGCAGTGCTGGTGCCACTGATGATGGAACAGTAGCTAACACCAACTCCACGCAGTCTTCCGACAGCGGAACCAGTAGTGCTAGCCGCATAGGGAATGTTGGTTGGGCTGGATCTTTCCTCGTTGCCGTTGGGGCCGTTGCCCTTACTATGTAATTCTTTCCGCGAGAAATAATACGCCGTGCCTGTGGCATCGGCGTTGGAGGATAGAGCCGGACTGTGGCGTTAATGGCAATCGGGTTGGGCATTGGTAGAGCGCATCAGGACGCCAAGGGATACCACTCTGTTTAAATTACAAATTTTATAGCCCGCTGTGTATGGTCTACAATCTATTGTTTATAATCCATGGTCTATATGCTATCGTCCAGCTTTCATCATAATTTCATTCAAATTAAAAGCATTGTTTTTGGCCGTTCCTCTTCCAACTAACCTCAAAGCGCTCGGTGCTGGTACCGCTGTCTCGTGTTTCCATGATTTCCGAGACGATGTCGCCATGGCGATGGCCTTCACTCAGATCTCGCGAGACAGCATACTTTCTCTTTTTCGGAGCAGACATCCCCATTTATACAATGCATACGGCACGATCGCCAGAATGCATGAGATACAGGAAAGTATTTTGAGAGTATAGTGAAAACTCATGTTGTTATAGAAGGGGATGCTAATCACAGTCATCCCCCCGGCCATGACATACCGAACAAGGGCAGCTGACATGCGTTAGTTCTGCTTCGTAGTCTGATATGATACACGCACTTATATTGGACCTTTTGTAATAGATATAGTATTGTTTTTCTCTCTTACGGTCAAAGGCACTGTGTAATCTTGGGTGCTAGGCTTTTGAGCATCCTCCATTGTATGAAGGACACTGTTACAGCTTAAAAACCAACAACCACCCAAAAACCACTTTAAAAAAAACACCAAAAAAACCAACCACTTAAGTCGGTTAATGAGTGTAATACTCACGATATCGTGCTGTGAACGGTAACAGCTGTCTCTGGTGGCGCGTCTCAGGTGTTTCGCCCTCCATCGTAGAAGTAGCGGTGGGTATGTCTCCGGCATCAGGAGGACCAGCAGCATAACGATAACCCCAGACACCATCAGCATCGCCCATTCTGTCCACTGCCAGTCGACACTCGTGGCTGGCTCGATATATGCACCCATAATAGCGCCGATCATGGAGCCGCCGAATGCTGCGATCGCATACATCGGAAACGCCCATGTCTTCTCGATGCTGTTGAACATATCCTACACAGAGCCTCCGGAACAAACCAACGGTGTGGACGTGCAGCACCCAGCCAGCAGACGGAATGTGGTTTACGCACCGAATTTCCGCGCCAGCCCCGATGCCATGATCCAGATCGTAAACACCATCATGGAGCCGCGAAACACGGCGTTGCGACCGAACGTCTCCGAGAACGGCCCAGCGACCAGTGATACCAGCCCCTTGCCGATGAGATACATCCCCGTGGCCACCGACTCGGCCACCTCACTGACCCCAGGATCCCTCGCCGCTTGCGGCAACTCGGTGGCGTCGATTCCGGAAGCCGCACCAACGCCCATGGCGATGAGCGAGATCTGCAGCGTGTAACTGGTGCGCTACGAGATGGGCCAGTTGCGCGGGTCCAGCAGATCATCGGGGCCCTCCCATGCGACGACGAAGACTGTCTCGCCTTCGCTCTCGCGCGTGGACGCCGGTCGAGGAATGGCCGAGGGCTGCCTCGGCTGTGTACTGCGTGGCGGTCGTTGGAACTCGCTGTGCCGTCGCCAAGTCCTCGTCAGTATCGGGGCCGTCCGTGCTGCTGCTGCTGATGCTGCGCGAATCAATACTGCCAGCGGCTTCTGATGACTGTCGGTGTTGGCCATTATCCCTGCGCAGCTTTGTCGGTGTCCACGAGGAGTTGCTCTGGCGCGGCGTTTTGCTCGTTGCCTTTGGCGTCGACGGTCCCCCCCTAGAACCTTTTATCCTCTCGTTCGATCTGGGCCTTGAAAGCGCGCTCGATATCTCTTGACTGTCGGAGGGACTGCATTCTTTTGCTTGCGATTAGCGCAAAGCGTTGGTTGGGAGGGGATGACCAGCCAGACTCGGATGTGTGGGATGGAAGTCACCACCGCGCCTTTGGCGCTAAAATTTTGATAAAAAGGACCTCTCATGAGTTTCGTGCCTCGTATCAGCTTTGTCCTTGGACAAAAACACAGAATTCCTGTTTGTTCAGTTGCCCGTTTGTGTTTGAACCAAGAGTGCGGTTGGACGTTTTTAGGCCGGCACGAGTATCCCCTCATCGCGGTTCACGATCATTCACCATCGTTGCATCAGATGCTCGACAAGTTTATAGAAGGCTAACAGCTCGAGGAACGCCGCCTTCTCGAGGTGATAGACAGTGTTGGTGGAAAAGAGGAAAAGACATGATAATTGTCGCCTCCGTGTGGGTACAGTTGTTTGCAATGCCTACGTGGTCCACGGGTGGTGCATTTTTCCAGGCAATACGGTACGGATCACGGATAACGACTACTTATATGGACCCGCTATGATGCAAGATATCACTCTGGGATGATCCAATATGTGGACGTGCAAGTCCAATCCCTTCCTGAAGCGTGGACCGCATTCACAGAAGGCCTTATATAAGTTGCCCATCTCAGGAGTCACCCCGGGGCCTGGAGTTGTCTGATTGCTGTAGCTTTTATAGAGGGACTTGGCTGAGGAGTGGGAAATTCGAGTTCTGCCGACGACGCAAAACCCCCGTCCGCAGGACAGCTTCAACCCACACATGCTTGAGTTCTTCACTAGCAGCATAGGGTCTTCAGCATATCTCAAACGAGGCACTCCGAATACATACCGGTTTGGGAAGTCCGAGGGACGTTATGGGGCGAGGGGATGATCCATGTCCATTTCGGTCCAGCCGGTCCAACATATGGCACACTTCTTCGAGCCGAAAGGCCTACCGGCGTGGTTAGCTTCATCATGCGCACCATTCCCCGCATTCCGACGCCGAGTCAACTTCATACCCAGAAAACGTCGAAGCGATATATATATTGCTCCTAATGAACAGTATTCGACCTCTGCTGGAGCTGCTCAGGTGGGCAACACATATGGTGTGACATAGATTTCATGTATCCACGAGTCACCACCCCTTCAACGTCCTCCACAGGCAGCATCGAAGCTGTTCGCGCTGTAACCTTCACCAATAAGATACAGTAAACTTCTCCCAACGCCGGCTCATAACCGGGTCCTTTCGATACTCAAAACACAAGATGACCACGAACGGATCCAATGGCGTCCAATTCGATCCCGCTAAGTATCCGCCCTTCCCTGACGACGTTCCCAGTGTGAGTCTCGAAACCTTTTCGCTGGCCCAGCTGGAGAAGGGCGACAAGGCACTGGAGGACCGTCTTTTTGAGACTTGCAAAGCACGAGGGTTCTTCTATCTCGACTTGAACGGCAGCCGAGTGAGTTCCATGCAACAGGATTGCGATGAGATCGCCAGACTGGCAGAGAAGGTCTTCAAGCTGCCAAAGGAGGAAAAGGAGAAGTATCCCATGAAAGACTCCATCTTCGGGTTGGTGACACCTGCGTAGGAAATTTACGGCACTTTGCATAGAGGCTGACCAATAGCCCAGATTTAAGCCCATTGGTGCCACGAAAACCGATACCAACGGCACTCCAGACACGGCTAGTTTCTTCAATATCTCGAAAGACGCCATTCTCGAGAACACAGATCGTTGGCCGCTTCCCGATGTCGTTCTGGAGCAGAAGCCCCTGCTCGCCAGGTACATGCGCCATGCCCACGAGACCGGACTCAAGGTCTTGTCTATTCTCAGCACCAAATTAGGTCTCCCGGCGGATGCTCTGGCCAACTTTCACCGCATCACGGAGGAGTCAGGAGACCACGTTCGGATGACACATGGTCCCCCTAGGAAGTCTGCCGAGCTTCCTGAGATCCAGACGCCTGGGCACACCGACTTCGGAAGCATAACCATCCTGTTCAACTGGCTTGGTGGCTTACAGGTCTGGTCAGACCCGTCTCGGGGCAGCTTCGAGAATATTGTCGACCCAGACAGCACTGCGGCCACCTCGAATGGATCTGATGAGAAGCCCCGGTGGCTGTGGGTGCGGCCTCCACCGCCGAACCATGCCATTGTCAACCTCGCCGATGCTGTGGTCAAGTGGACGGGAGGCGTGTTTTGCTCTGGAAGGCACAGGGTCGTGCCGGCCCCTGGGGAACAGGGCAAATATCATCGATACAGCATTGTGTACTTCGTGAGGCCCGAGGATAAGGCGGTCCTGAAGCGTTTGGTGGCACCGGGCATTCCGGAGCTCGAGTCTGGAGAAGAGGAGCCTGAGATCAATGCGAAGGCGTGGATCATCAACCAGGCGAGGGCTTTGGGGCAGACGATCGCGAACTGAGCCGAAGGCTGGCCAAGACTGATTGGTCACTCTTTATGGCAAACCAAGGCACAACCAATTCTATTTTGCGCTGTTTTGTGCATCTTCAATGACCTTTCTCAGACTTTTGGCGGAGTCCTTGAGTGCCTCCTTTTCTGACTCATAGAGAGATATTGCGACTTTCTTGATGATACCCTTTCGACCGAGGACAACCGGTGTGCTCAGACACACCTGAAAGTCCTCTTGAAAATGGCTGATAGGCATCACGCTGCACGTATTGTATAGCACAGCCTTGCAAATCGACCAAATAACACCGCCGATGCCATACGATGTCGAGCCCTTGGACTCGATAATTGCCGTGGCTTTCTCCTTGGTCTCCTGTGCAATCGCATCCTTGTCGATGTTGGCATCTTTGGGCATGAACTGCTCGAGAGGTATGCCTCCAATCGACACATGTGACCACGCCACAACCTGTGCCTCGCCGTGCTCCCCGAGGACGTACGCATCAATCGAGTTTGCAGCGATGCCACACTTAGCCGCGAGGATCCCACGAAGACGAGCACTATCCAGGACCGTACCACTGCCGAAGACCTGCTCCTTGGGAAGTCCGGCAATCTTCTGGGCGAAGTATGTCAGGACGTCCACAGGGTTGACCACTAGGAGAAGCACGGTATCTTCCCGGAAAGGCTTCATGTCGGTGATAGAAGATTCCAAGATGTTGAGATTCCTTCCTATCAAGTCCGTGCGACTCTCGCCTGTATAGACATCGGTCAAAATGGGCTAGCCCGGAGCCGATCCCTTCCGGAACTTGAGCCTCACCTTTCTTCTGCTTTGCTCCAGCCGTAATGACTACAACGTCACATTGTCCAGCTTCCTTGTGAGTGCCTGCGCGGACACGCGTGGTTGACGAGCCTCCCTCGTGCGAAGCGTCAGACAGGTCCTGGATTTGGGCATCGCGGACTTCCTCCTTCGGGTCGACGAGTAGAATCTCGCTGGCGACAGGGCTGAGGATGAGCGTGTACGCGATGGTAGATCCCACCTCGCCAGCACCGAGAATGGCGATCCGAGAGGTCAAAGTCGGCGATTTCGACATGTTTGTTGGACTGGGACCGTTGATTCACTTCTTTCTGCCCAACCCTTTAAGAAATGGTTCCGGCTTTGACTTCTTAAAGAGCCACGATTTAATTTGGGCAAGTGACGTCAATGGTTTGGTGTGTCATGACATAGTCATCGACCACAATTAGCGTCGCTACGCTCAGAGCTCTTGCGATTTCCCACTACGAAGCATGTTTGAGTTCGTTATTGCAAGGTAAACTTGAGGAATCTCGTATGGTTTCCGGAATGGTCCGTCACACAAACAAATTACCCATCGACTCTTGCTGTGGGCGTTCAGAGTGCTCCTGTATGCAAGCTCTTCCTTCGAGGCCCTCATGAATCCATGCAAGACTTTCCACGTCTCGGAATCGCCCTGACCCCCCCCCCAAAAAAAAATACTCACACACCCAAATTTGGAGCAGGGATTGGAATGACAGCACATGTAAGTAATCGACAGCTTGCACGAGAAATGCACGCAGGGCCAAAAATATCTGGCAGGGCTGAGAAGGGGTGGGGGCTGTGGGCGTGATCCCTTGATCCCCTGGCAATCTGGCAATCTGGCAATCTGGCCATTCGTGGATCACGAATATAGTAGCTTTTGAATCTCATTTGGGACCTGCATTGGAAGAGCTGCGGCCTTGCCGTCAGGGGCTCCGATAGGCTACCTATTTTGGGCAATCACGGGAAAATGTCCCCCCTTGAAGCGCCGAGCCTGCAGCGCGTTTTCAGCTCTCCTCGTTCTGAAGGCGGGACCCCCTGCGATCTCGTCTCTTGTCTGGGAAGAGGCGAAGCCGCTCCCCGAGTCTGCCATAAACGGTGCTCAAGTCCTCGTCATCCTCTACGGGAGAACTGGGACTGGGAAGTCCTGGATGAGTCAGGCCATCTGAGACCGTGTTGTCCAGCTTGTCTTTCCCAGAGTTGAGCCAAGCGATGACATTGAGGAGCCTAGAGAAGTAAGGTCTGTGGAAGGTGAAGATGAACAGCCCAAAGACACTGGCAAGGAAGAGTGAATCAGGCTGTGGTCCGTAGGGATCTACCTTGATGACCTCGTTGATATCTTCACAGGATCCAAGACAAGTGCGACAAAGCTGGACCTTCCCAAGTCCAACGGCATTCCCGACCCTGTTGAACGTTGCCATACCTGCCGCGTCAGCGTGGTGGATCGGGAGGGCCTCGAGGATGCACTAGCGAAAGCCACATGGACAGGTCGCTCAAAAAAACTAAAAAAAACTAGGTCAAGGCCATCAACTCCAGCCTCAGTGCACTAGTCCTTGCCATAAGCCAGCTTGTGAAGACTCTACGTAGGGCCGATTCCGATGCTAAGAAGAGTCAGATAAAACATAAGGCTGAGAAGAACAAGACTACCGGGTCCGCACTGCAAAAGAACCAATCAGTGACAACTTCTCCGATGGGAAAGTCAACGCCAGCCCAGACACCTAACGGCCGAAGCATTGATAATGTCTGGTCATCACCAGATCTTCTAGCCCGAATCATTGGTGCATTGGTGCTCAGAGGCAGTGGGAGCCAGCATGACGGGGAGCTTGAGCTGAAGTCAAAGGTGATGTACATGGCCACGGTGATGTTCATGGCCACGCTTGGCAAAATAGAAGTAAGATTGATAGGGATATCATTACACCAATAGTCCAGATTTACCCTGCCCGTCTCTTAGAGGGAGTAGCAGAGAACACATCCTTCCTTGCTGTCAAGCTTGTTGATTATGTTCTTGAGCTAGCGACCATTGCTGGCTTGGGTCCATATATAATCCGTGGTGGCTGCGCTCTCATAGCACTCCCTACAAACTTGTCCCTGCTCCAACTCCGCGCCTCGTCGTCCTGGAGTGAGACAAAAGCCTGGTGCTTGCTCTTCTGAGCCGCTTCCCAGAGTCTCGTCATCGGGTAATCGTTCTCGTGAAAGCGCCGCGCGTTGTAGAAGTTGTTGACAAGCTGCGGTGGCCGTACACGAATGAAGCCTTTGTAGTTCCCTGGTGTCTCTGTCGATATCGATCTCTTAGTGGTGGTGGCTGCAGCAGCAGGTGCATTGCTCGCATCGTCGTAGTCGGGGCCAATTGCCCAAACCCACATATCATCGACAAGCCCATGCCCAGAAAGCATTGACTCGGCGCTGTACTTGTCGACCACCAAGAGGATGTTCTGAAGGATAACTTCCTCTAAACCAGCGTGTTCTGCTTTTGTAGGTGCCCTCGAGGTGGCTTGTTCCTGTCTCTGCCTCTTGGGCGCTCGGTCTCGGATGGACTTGGACTATTCACGCAGTTTCCAAAACTTGGCAGCGCGTTTCTCGTCGGTCTCCCGATCCATCCTCTCTTTCTTCCTGCGGACTTCGTCGGCTGCCGGGTTACTGCTGTCCTCCTTGACATCGCTTGTTTGAGCGGTTTGCCTGTCGCCTTCCTGCTTGCCGTCGTCTGCAGTAGCATTCGCGGGCCAATCTAGCCTCTGTAATCTCCATATGTTACCGATAGCACTACTCCCCGCTCCGATCGCATCTCGAGCATGGAACAAGAGGCCATCTCGTCGAACTATGTACAGCTCAGCCTCTTCTTCGTTGACAAATGCTTCCGGGTCGACGAAGATGCTATATCCCCAATGCTTCTCGCCCTTATCCTCCTCCCACAGGCGCCTTACCCACGGAAACGCGTTGGCCAGCAAGGATTCTTCGGCCTCCTGTCTCTGCCTCTCTCGCTACGTATCGTTTTTACGCCGCTACTGCTCGGAAAGGCATTATCGATGGCTTTCTCCCCGTTTTCCGTATAGAGCGGATGCCGCACCGCCTTGAGGCGCTTCCCGGCCTGCCCATACTCCTCCTCGGAGACCCGATGGGGCGCCATGAGCAAGCCAGTCGCCAGGCAGACCTCGTACTCCTCATCTGGCGAGATGTACAGCCAGTAGCGGTCTTTGAGCAGGGAGACTTCTGTGGCGGACAGCTGCTCGGGCGTCTCGGCTGCACGCTTGAGCAGGTCCTCCTTGGCGAGCGTGGACGACTTTGCCATGTTGGCCTCGTGGGTCTCGGGATCCGGAAAGTCCAGAATACACCGTTGGTCCTGGGGAGTGAGTGACGACGAGGCTGCATCTTGGGAGAGGGCGGGATTTTCCCATTCAGGAAAAGATTGGAAGAGCTCGTCGGCCGTGTCGAGCTTGCGAATGACCCGCATGATTGATCTGATTTGATTGTCCATGATGTCGGTGGGCAAGGGATGAAGGTGCTCGTGTGTCTTTGGACAGTGTCTAGACAGGTTGTTGTTCGATGTAACAACGTTTACTGCTGTGTGTGCGCGGATCCTCAAATGAATGTGGAACGGTGGATTGGGAAACCAAAATCGGCTGGCGGGCAGGCCTGAAGCGCAGCATAGGGCCGTCAACTGACAAATTTACCGGAGCGGTCGATTTATTTTAAAAATGGAACCTAAGCCTAGGGAACTCTCAACGGGAAGTCTCTGACAGCAGAGTGCTGGCTTCCCCTTCAAAATTCACCCGCGAATGCACATTCATTAGGCATCAGATCACACGAAACCCTCTCGCGAAGCGGGACCCCAACCTCATGCCCCCACGATCAGGAAATTAGCACTCTATAATTAGACGCTGACTGTTGGTGGTCATACTTTCTTCTCTCGCTCGTGATAGGATTAAGGTATCTATACCCTGTTCACCGAGAAGCAGCTTGCTTTCCGCTTGGGTTAGAGGTTGGACATGCCTTAGGTCTTACAAAACTCATGCAAGGTAACCCACTTCGACGGCAACCTCAGCCGTACAAGGAAGAATATTTCAAAATTGGGGCCAGAATCTGGTGAGGCTGAGGTTCTGGCATGAATATACGAACAACATGGGGGATCTTCAAGAACGAACTGTTCAGCATCCGATGAGATTTTAATTGACGGTCCGCTCCGTCCACGCTTGGGCGAATCTTACAAGGCTATGGCTTTATCTGTAGGTTTTCATCCATCCACTCTCACTAACTTAAAATTCCTTTCTTCCGTGTTCTCTGCTCTGGTGAATGAGCTGCAGATGGTCCCGTCAGACAATATCAATCACTAACATATCGTCCGACAAATGGCGCCCAAATCACCAGCCGTTCACTCTCTTCCAAACTTTACAACGAGCACAAGCGCCAACCACGAATACACCTCAGTTGAGACAGACTACAATCCAGGTCGAATGCGACTCCGACTTGAGAATGGTAAAAAGAACAAGGGGAACCAATCTGCACCAACGTACAACTACAAGCCGACAGCACTACGAAGTTGGTTCTTACTTTCAGTGGCCGCGTTCCTTCTAGCTTGCGTCGCAGTAACCGAATATGCCATCCGCACTGAGCCTCAGCCTGCTCAGGTTAACGACAATACAACCTTGTCAATGCGAAATGTAGCATTGTCAGGCCCAGTCTCGGGCATGAATCTGTCGCCGAGGGGCATGCCGTGGCTTGATCGAGACGAGCTACCTGGCTTGGCTCCCCGAGTGCCCAGTTCGATATTTTACATGCCATCTGGCGTGTCAATCCGGACCAATCGGCACAGCTTCACAACCAGTTTTCAAACGAAGGAAGTGTCCATATCTGAGACGATCACAACTGAGAGGACAACTGTCGTGCCGGCCACAACGACTTCTGCATCTTCCAAGGAGCCCGAGATATCAGTACCGACGAAAACAGCCGACCCTTTGCAGACAGTCACAGCCCAGTCCTCCCCTCCAGAGGTGACAACTTTTACGTCCACCATCAAGGTGAGCGACGTGAGAAGCTTGACGCTTGTCCTTCCAGAGATTGTATCTACATCTGCAGAGCAGATAGAGGATTCTGCTGGGCATCAGACCACCATACTTCATATTACCACTCTTCGACAAGCAAGCACAACCACGCAGGTGTACGAGGTCACACCTGTCGGTGGGCAGAGCTTCATAACGACAGTCATCACCTCCACGATCGGTCAGACGGCTTCAAGTCCCCGCACAACTTTGATAGAAGAGATCACAACCATTGCCGGCGCCACATCCCAAGTCCAAGAGACCACAACGGACTCACTGGGAAATCTTGTCATCACGTCACGCGAGTCAACCTTGCCAGCACAGACTGTAACGGAGCTGGTGGTCTCTACTCTGTCAGAAAATACCAATGTAGTCACAGCCCTCGGTCGCGAAAGTCAGCAGAGGCTAATAGCTTCTTCTGCCGTCACTCCAACCATCAGAATAATTGTCAGCACATTAAAATACGCCACAGTCATTCCAACTACAATACCCACGTCGGTGCCAACTCCTTCGGATGGGTTCAATGGTACGGACCTTGAGATACTTGGTCTAACTACGGGGCAGTACTTCTCAGGCCAGTTCCTACCCACGGTGCTGGCTGTTATTGCCTCGTTTCTCCTCGAAGTCATCGGTAGCAATGCCAAACTCATGCAGCCGTTTCTGGCCTTGGCGTCTTCTCCCGCTGGCGCAACACCCGAGTCGTCTGTCTTGCTCCATTTTGATGAGTGGTTTGGGGCGATGGTCATCCCGCAAGCCTTTAGGCTCAAGCAGCCTTTGATCATCATCACACAGCTCGTAGTTATAGGGTCTGCGGTCATCGCTCCCTTGTCTGCTGAAGCGGTGATGGTCTATACGCCAAACTCCTGCACGAGCTCCTGCTATGGCAAGATTGCTGTTCAGGGGCCAGTGGCTCGGGCACTGGAAGGCTTGCTTGGCGGCGCCGCGGTCCTTCTTGTCATGATGGTCATTATTCCTAAGCTTAAGAGATGGAAAACAGGAGTGAATCACAATCCTTGGAGTGTCGCCGGCATGGCGAGTCTTTGTGGCCATCCCGATGTCAGGGCCTTGCTGTCGAGAATACCCCGAGGAGTAGACCGACCGGTCACCGAGGAGGATATTGCGAAGGTTCTGGCTGGCCGAAGTTACATGCTTGGGGAATTCTCGGACCCGTCGCGGCATGTTGATGGCGAATTGAGCTATGGGTTGATATTGGTCGAGGACGAGAGGCGATCACCTCAGAACACGCAGTTACTCCTACGTGAAACCGAGCAAGAGGCGCACCTGAGCCAGCGAGGCCACACCGGAATATCGGCGGATACAAGCCCATCGCCCTGGCTACTTCCTCTGCGATGGTGGTGCCGGGTTTTGTTCATATTTCTGATTGCGAGTGTTCTCGCCATCGTCACCTTTTACCAGAAGACTACGGGTGACTCAGGCTTTGAGATCTTCATGGACAGCCGTGGATTTGGTGTTCGATTCTTTTTCACTGCGTTGGGTGTGCTTCTCGGTGGCTTCATGGGGGCGGTCTTTGAGTGTGAGCCTCCATTTCTCTGTTGCAAAACCTTGACTTTCTTTGTCCTGTGGAAGTGCTATCTGGCTGACTCCTACAATAGGCGTTGCACTCGTAATACCCTACCTCCGTCTAACCCAGCGAGCTCTACCGGCAGAACGCTCCATTATCTTCTCAACCCCCACAAATGCCATCTCCGGTCTTGTCTCCGCTTATCGCCAACGAAGTCCATTGCTTGGGCTCGTGTCCTTTACGACCCTCCTCGCCAAGTTCTTCCTCCCTGTCACACTGGATCATGTCCCATTTGCTTATAATTCGACTTGGTTAACCCAACAAGTCTGCGCATGGCTCAGCATTGCCATCCTGGCACTCATGATCGTCGTGATTGCTGGGTTGTTTCTAGTGCAGTGGCCGCCCTTGCCCGTCGACCCTTCTACCATTACTGGGGCCTTGTTCTATGTCTATGATTCTCAGTTGGTGGATTCGTTTCATGGACTAGCTCGCAAGAACAAAAGAGATAGAGATAAGGATGTTCGGTCTACGGGCTCTCAGTATGCTTATTGGCAAACAACCAATGAAAGCGGTTTACGACTCGGGAGGCCAAAAGTCGACGTATATAAGTGGAAGTCGTAACAGTGGTGTTGCTAAACAATAATGCTATTCTCGAGAAGTCCCTGGGGCTTGCTAACGGCAATTTAAAAACATTATACAATGGTGACCTGGAAAGACTCCAGCACCGAACTGCACTTTTGGACTTTTTACACAATCGCACCAAGAATTAATTATTCGTAGCTGTAGATCATTCTTGAACTTGCGAGAAATCGTGGATTTAAATCGGCATCGAAGACGTTATTTTCTCTGTAAGGATACATATTCATACATGGCCTGTATGGCACTGAGTTCCATGAGAGCGGAGATATCTATATTCATGTCTCCATTCAGCACTAAAACTCCGGAGTCAGCATGTGTTCAGGTTCACTCAGGAACAACAGTCGCCTTTTGATTGCCTAGATACCCTTTTCGGAGGCTATCAGCTACCGTCTCAAGTTGACGGATCTACCAGGTAACTAGTTGTGGCCATTCGGCACAATCCCCCTTGAAGGTACGACGTTTTCAAGCCCAGCCAATGCTCATTCTCTGGGAATCATCCAGTAGTCGGGACTCTTGCTTCTGAGTCATTTCAAAACGAGCCGCAATTCCAAGGTTCCGATGTCAAACCGTCCGTTAGATTTGATGGCTTGCTCAAGCTCGCAACGGATCCTGTCGTGAAGTCGCTTCTCGCCGAGTGTGCCCATCGGATGAGCCTGTCAGTCGAGGGGTTGCGCTTGGCGGAGACGTCAGGTTGTCACATACCGCAACTGTGCGTCGTCAAAGCTCTGTATTTTGGTTGCGTACCGTGTCTTATAGATAGTTGTTTCCCGCAAACTGGGTCCACTGAGTGATTCCAGCACCCTTCCGAAGTACCCAGGATGATCACCATCCATTTAGACATCGGTCTAATGACTCGGGAGGCTGTCACACCCTGTTAAACCGTCGTGCAGCTCCTTCACCGGACTCAATTCCTACGTCTGACGATCGAGCTTATGCTTGAAATCTTAAGGCCGAAGGGTTGCGTGCTCTACTTAAGCAAGCACTTGTGTCTAGGTATCTCGTAGCCGGTGTTACCTAGCCGAGATCCTATCCGCAGTCCCTTTTTTCATCTTTCCGACATCAGCTGTCAAGCCGTCTGGGTTGACGTCAAGGCCTCACCTTCAAGAAATTTATGTCTTATCTCGTGGTGCCACCCCCCCCCCCCCGAGGGAAAGGTGCGATGTTACTTGGTATGTACCATACTGATGGACAATTACATCCACGGTACACGAATCCATATCCCAGGCCACCAATCCCCAAGGAGTTCTTGATAGTATCCGCCAAAGCATATTGGTATAGCACCGGGAGTATCTACTCTGCGCCACGGCAACTCGAGCCAACAATGATCGCTGCTGCAGGATCTTATTGGCATAGTGATAGATGATAGTGAACCACGGTAGTTCACAGTAAAGGAAGGGAGAGGAATAACAAATACTTTAACGGAGCACAAACTAGATATTATTAATAAGGAAAAAAGCTAGTCTAACGAATAAGAGGGATACACGATCCCTTTATTGCATCATTTTAGCGCCGAATCGCTTCTGACACCACACAGGTTCTAGATGCTCAGATTTTCCGCGCTCCCACCTCCAGCCGACGAGCCTATTTCACCGGACTTATGATAGAAGGTGGCAGAGATATTTGCGGTAGATCGAGGCAATTAGCTGGCCTGGTACTACCTCGTGCCTGTTCGCCCCCGGGCCCCGGCCGGACTAGTACGGTGAACCATCGCCAACGACTGGACATTACGACCAATATCTCACATGCGGTGAAGCAAGTGACGTGCTGTATTACGAAAAGATAATAAGTGGTAAAGTTCCGTGATGGTACCCAAGATCTGCATCGTTATATACAAATGCAGGTTCTGAGTAGCCTCCCCTTTTCTCTACCTAGGTAGTTTTCCAACTCCCCACACCGCTCCCAAGTAGGTTCTGATCATGCAGATTTCCAACATCTCTATTTTCCCTTTTTTACCCCTCTCCATCCTGGCCGTCAACGTCGTTCTTTCGAACGACGATGGCTGGGCTGAGAAGAACATCCGAGTCTTTTATGACGCACTCACAGCTGCCGGCGAGAGCGTGATCATCTCAGCTCCCGCAGAGAATCAGTCCGGGACGGGATCGATGGACCACGTCCCAGCAGAAGTGACAGACGGCTGCGAGTTTGACAGCTGTCCAGGAGGAAGTCCTGCGACCGGTGCCAACAGCTCCATGCCTCAGTTCAACTACGTGAACTCATACCCCGTAACATCCATGCGCTACGGGATCCAGAACCTTTCCCAGACGTTTTTTGGAGGGCCACCTGACATCGCCGTCGCGGGCTACAACGTCGGAGGTGAGCTAGTGCATTCCACAATCCACCAAATTGAGGTTGCTGGGTAAAATAACCAATTCGAGGACAGCCAATTTGGGATCCACGAACTGGATTTCTGCGACCGTTGGTGCCGCCACCGAAGCTTCTCTTGAGGGCATCCCGGGTATTGCATTCAGCGGTTTGAGCGGTTCGCAGGTCGCCTGGACCACCACCACACAAACCTACCAGCTCGTCTACGCTGAACTCTCTACCAACGTCACTCAGACTCTCATAGCCTCTGGGAAGCCATACCTGCCAGATGGCATCTGGCTGAACGTCAACTATCCGGACGTCGACAGCTATACGTGTTCCTCAGCCGCCGAGTTCAAGTTCATTCTGTCACGTATCTACGACGCGACAGCTTCCACTCCGGGCGATGTCCTGACGTGCGGGTCTGGCCGGCTGCCTACTGAGGAGTCGGTTGTTGGTACCGATGGATGTTACGCAAGCATTAGCGTTGGGGTTGCAAGAGATAAGACTGATGCGAGTGCAAATTATCAGGCCACTGTGCTGGCAAAGCTGCAGTCTATTCTTTCTTGTCTTCCTTGACTTGAGGAGCTCAATGTTGAGGCGAATTGGAAATTCACTCCAAAAGGTGTAATGGAGATTTTACGGAGGCCTGGATTAAATTCCTGGAGGGACGTCTCGAAGACATTCATGAACAGCTTATATTATTGAAAGCTGTGTTCGTTCATTACAGATGTATCATGTCATGATGGAGGTTATATATGAATGCATCGCCAAGCACAGTTTCACACGATATTTGCCATCCCTCTTGGCTCTATGGCCTCGCATACGTGTACCTAACTTCCTTCTCACACGAGCTCGGCCTCGATCAGGCTCTCAGATCCCATCTCGAAGCTGTAAATCTTCTGGACCCTGAACCCCGCCCGCTTAAGAATGTCCTCCCATTGCGCCTCCGCTCGTTCCTGCATGGCGCCCAGAACCAGCATCAACTGGTCCATCGACGTGACCGGCCAAGTCGGATTTTGACGAGGGACGATAATCTCATTCAGAAGAATACTGGAGTACCCTCGTTTCATCGCTGGCTTGAGCTGTTCAAGAATTCTGACGCAGTCATCGTCACCCCAGTCATGCAGGACCGAGTGGAGATAGTAGGCTCGAGCATCTTGCACAGGCTGCGGAGTGAAGAAGTCGTGAGCGGTAGCCTCAAACACTCCATCTTGGTCACCGAGGGTGGAGATAACTTCAGAACGATCTTGAAGGATGAGTCTACCTGGAAGTGTAGGATGCTTTGCTTTGAGGTCCATTAGATCGTGGCCCAACCCACCGCCAACGTCAACCAGGAGGACATCGGATATTCTGGGGTCGAACTGTTTGGCAAGAAGCTCAGCCACAGGATAAAATCCAGGATCAACCCAAGAGGGCTTCCCAGCTCGATATGCTGACATGTAGCTGTTGAATATCTCCAAGTACGGTGGGTTCTGGTTCAGCCAGGCGAAGAAGGGCAGCTCTGTCTTATGCGCAACTTGGAAAGGTCCGCTCGTCAGTTGAGTGGGAAGTGCATATTTGGTCCTCTTCACGTATTCCGGAAGACCACGGAACGATGGACCTGCGACATCATAGCTGGTAGAGAGCAATTAGTGACTGGCTTGATGGGATCTACGTCGTCGTGTGCCTATATACACGAAGTCGAGACGTACGTATAAATAATGCCATCTCGATACTTGGGCTCAGTCAACGCATCACTCAGAGGCGTGGATACATAGACATCGGAACCACCATCGCGAAGGATATTCATCGCGGCGAGGTGCTTCACAATCCGAGCTGGAAACCATCAGCATTTGTCCAGAAAGATCACGATCCCTGACCTACAAATCAGCACCTCATCGGCACCGGCCTTTGCTGCAAGATCCTTGCTACAAATACCGCCGGTTTCGCTTTCCCTCACATACTCGAAGAGCTTAAGTTCAACCGCTATGCGACAGTGAGCAGCTCGAGCAGGCTGTGGCGGTTAGCGGATGGCCACTGTTGACACACAACCGGGCGACGACGGCTGACCTCGGCCCAGCCCATTCGCTGGATCGCCTCACTCGGCAGCTCCAAGCTCGAGATCAGCGCATGGCTGAGGTTGAGAAGCTGTTCACGAGCACCCGGTTGCTTGTTCGCGTAGGCAGACCCGATTGTCTGTACCTGCTCAAGAAGGGTTTCTGGCGAAGGGGCTGCTGACGGCGTCATCTTGAATATGAAGGCCCAAAGAGTAAGAATGGGGTAGAGAGGGGAAGAATCATCTTTCCGTTTTTCAGCCCATACTTATTAGCCTAACTCAAAGCAGTGAGATGCGGTAAGCTCTTGGCTGCTGCCTGTTGGACGTCGCATCGCCGCGTATCACATCAGGAGGTAGGTTGTAGATGATAAATACAATGCTAGCTCATCCACCGAATATAGTGAGGGTTCCGTTATCTTCCCGATTCTCCCTGCTTGAGTGATTCCGGTGATGCCGCTCTGAAGGATTGCATTGATAATGCATTTGGAAAGCGGCGGGGTTAGCAGGTAGATACAGATATCTAGGTGTCTGTCTAACCTGTAGGTATGGACCGACACGAGCGCAGGTCCCGGTTTTTCTTTTGTCGTCAGCCTTCGGCAGATTTGATCGCAAAGTGTCTCTTTCTCTATCTTCGTGCCTGATTCGCATCTTACTCTTACGAGGTGCTTTGCGCAGGTGAGGAGAATATGCAAAAGCGAATTCGCCAGTGCGTGCACTGGTTACAGACCTATATAGTACGTATATTTTTCCCCACAGCAGGACAATGCTGTCTTATTCGGATCGACGGGAATTGTCGAAGTATGGTCCCCAGGTGATCAAGTCAAGAAAACTCCGCATCCCTAGG